>KE598568.1:626456-651316 GCA_000444155.1 Cladonia macilenta KoLRI003786
GGGAGCCGAGGTTGGGGGTTGGGGAGGTGGATTTGGGGGGGGTGGAGAGGGTGAGGAGGGAGATGCCGTTGGTGGGGAGGAGGGATGTTGTTGATGTTGTGGAGAAGTGAGGGTTTAGAGTTGGACTACAGGTAAGATAACAGTAGATAGAATAGATCTTGATAAAACTATTTTTTGATAGGAGGGCTTTTGGGATATTAGTTATGAACAATAATCTATCATTAAGGCATTAACGCTGCGTAATTAAAGATGCAGAACACCAAAAATCAAACCAATGCAAAGACTTCGACGCAAAGACTGCTTTGAGCGGAGCATACACTTCGGGCATGTTGAACCAAACCATCATAGCCAGCCGTCACACCGTCCTCCATTTACACATTCTCGTCATGTGAACATCCAGGTCCGCGCAGGTGACTTCCCCCTAGTATTCGACTTTGGTCTCACCAGCATCAGCTTATCACGCTCCTTCCTAAGCTCGACTCCAGTATCAATCATCCTCTTCTCCTCGCGAAGTTTCCGCGTGTGCTCGAAGAGGATAACTTGATCCTGCTCTGGTATCCATTGATGGATGAGAATATAGTTGGAGTCGCGCTGAGGCTGATATTAGCAATCCAGAACATTTTTTGTTAGAGGGGGAAGAAGGGGGCAATCAATCGTACAGTATCCCATTGCCAAGGTAGGTCATATTCGTCCAGTGTTTCAGGGCTCATGTGCTTGCGATGGACCTTGACGAAAGTCGGTCTCCGGAGGTCCATGATCCTGTTGTCTTTCTCCTTGTGATGGCCTTTGCCTCCCTTTTCTGCCTTCTCTAGCAGCTTGTCGATACTCTCTTCGTCATAACCCACTTGCCCAAAGGTCTTCTTTACTCTTCTTTCGAACTCCTCATCCATCTCCTTCTTCTCCTTGTCCTTCCTAGCTTTCTCTTCGGCCTTCTTGCGCTCGTACTCCTCAATTGCTCTCTTCTTGGCTTCTTCTTCCTCCTTCTTCCTCTCGGCCTTCTTGAGCTCGTATTCCTCAATTGCCTTCTTCTTGGCTTCTTCTTCCTCCTTCTTTCTCTTGGCCTTCTTTGCCTCGGCAATTATGCGCTCTTCCTCGTATCTTGCGCGCAAAGCTTCCTGTTCTTCTTTCTTCTCTAGATCCTCCAGCTTCTTCATTTTCCTCTCGTATTCGGGGTCATAAGCAGGACTTGGAGTTCGGGTCCGGCTTGGGCTCCTATGACCTTTTTTGTGTCTGCGATGACGTGGTGGGCTGTGCTCATACTCATCTGAAGAATAGCTGTCGTACCGATAATCATGTGCGCGGCCGTGAGAGCTATGCCGGCGATGGTTATGGGATTCGCGGATTGGAGAGTGCCCCTCATACTCATTGTTGATGACTATCTGGGCTGGGGTAGAGCGACGCGCTGAGGCCGAGCGATGGACACCTGACATGGGAAGTGAGGGGACGAGCATACCGTTGGCATCTTGGTAGTACATTGGTTGGCGGGGCTGATATTCAGAACCCAGGCGACCTCTGTGTAGACCGGGACGAGTATTAAGCACGACAGGTTCGCCGGGCCACTCCATCTTGCGTGGAGGACAGGAACCCTTCGGTATTCTCACCGCTAGTTTTGCTACAAGCCCAGGATAAGGACAGGAGGAGTTCTTCTCAGAGATAATGTGCACAATGAAGCAGGAATGCAATTATTAATCACTCAAATGAGTGAATTGGCAAGTCTCCGGGGCCAAGTTTGCCGGGTCATCTTTATATTTGATTGATCATGTGTCCGTCCTTTCAGCTCGTTTCATGTTGTATTTGCAAGGTGGGGCCAAGATGCATTAGTCAAAGTGGGCATTATTAGACATCGGCAATTGCCCGCCCTATCATGCAACTTACTGTTAGTACACTGCCGATATCACCGCTTAGAATGCGGGACCATCTTAGGAAGGCTTAGGGAGTCCGTATAGGGCTGCTAGCCATAGGCTGTCCCTGGAGCTTCGCCAATCTTCCGCGGGTCTAGGCCATGCTGGGACCCCGGACTGGTGTATTGAAGAAGAAACTGCAGTGCGTGACGACAGCAACCGTAGAACCATCAGCTCAATTTTCGCCATCATATTCCGTATCCAACATATTTCGTATCGCTCAGTGGTTACGCTTCCTGTATGACTAATAGTATGACGACTTGGTGGATATGTATATTCTTCGTCGCGTTGGCTGCCTGGAGGCTGGCTATCTCACCTACGTCAACATGACTGCAGGCCAACGCATTCTGCCTTCTTGGATTAATCAGAGTCGTACTGTGATAACGGTTCCTGATCTTACCAGTAATGAGTGCCTTCGATCGACCTTGCCGCCAAGCCCAATGCTGGCGAAAGCTGCCACGCCAAGGACGCTGGCGTTACGAAGAGAAAATTAGCCTCTGCATGAACAATTTTCAGCTGCGTCCAAAGTACAATGAAGAGAAAGGGATTCGTGTTATCCATGCTTTGCTGCTTAATGTTGACAATGGTATCTGGCCAACGAAGTGCATGCATTAGCCGAAGATCTAGATGTCGTCTATAATTATCAATACGATGCTCCCCAAAAACTCCTTCCGATGAAACCCAAGCAAAATTCGTCTTTTCACGACACTAAGGTACCTATTCTCATCCTCTGTACTAGGTAGTGCTAGCCAAGGTTTGCTAGCCGCATGCCCCACTAGGTAGAGCTAAGGACCAACATGCTATTCCTAACAATATCCCTAGAAACCATAAATCTAAAGGTTTCTAACCTATAATCATCAGATATTGAGTCAAAGATATATATTGCTTAATGAGCTTAATTGAAATTAAGATCCTACTTGGATAAACGCTCTATGCATGACTTATGATCCATTCTCTTACGATATTCAAGTCGGGGCTCTTTTCTTTTCCATATCTTACAAACGACTTATTGGAGCATGTCGTCTTTGGAAATGCTTGCATCATTCATTCATGCGATATACAACCAGTCCTAAGCCGTGATGCAGCTAAATGCAAAATCAGTCCTCTCTGAAGCCACTACTGCATATATTAGGCGATATCGGGTGCAAAAGCGGAAAGAAAGATGCCCTGCTCAAAAAGTTGGACTTGTAGTGCTTAGATCTGGGAATAGGAAGCGGCAGAAGGAAGCATTGCTAGCCAAGGCACAAAAAAACTTCTCTTACAACTGTTGTACTGCTTGCGGAGCTAACTTCCAGGTAGAATATCTGGTGAGGTGGTATCTTCAGAAGGAGATGACGACAGTGACGAGGACCCTGACGATTGGCCTTGAGTGATAAGGATGGAAAAGAGGTCGCATGGAAAGGCCCAATAGGGCTAAAAGGGCGAATAAGCTCGATCAGCATTACAATGCTAGGAAGGCGACAGATAAGAAGCAGGCGGCAATGTCAGGAAGGACCAATTCGTGAATGGATTAAGAAGCCTCTTGCGAACAAGTAGTCCTCACATAGCACGCTGAATTGCCAAATAATGTATATCGGTCATCTTGAGATTAATGCAAATCATGTGAGGTCCTTGGATGGGACAATGTTCATGCAAGTCAACGCTCCTTCTCAGCGCACATGATATGCTATCCTTCATTCACGGATGCCGGTCGAAGAGAGCAGCAGATACCCTGGCTTGGCGAGGCACGAAAGGGGTTTTGAAAGAGCAGGAAAACATCGACGTAAACAAGGTGAAACCAGCAAACTGGAGTGCACGTAAGAAATAGAACACATGATCTCTACGAGCACCGCGTACTAAATTGGCAACCAAAGGCCGAAGCTTATTCATGCTTGATACTGCTCCGATTAACATATCCTTGATAGCTTGGAGTTTCAAGCATGTCCTCCGGCCATTCGAATCATGAGTTTGAGCCAAAATCAGCTCGACATGTTCGGAGCCACCCGAAATTTCTTCTATGCGTCTCATAAGCTTGATGCATCCTGCAAATACTGTATTGATTACATCTCAACTTCAGGGTGAAGGATCGACTAGCGCGAAATTTTCTTGGCAGATGTCTTTTTTCACTCGTCGTGTTGCGGTAGATTCCGCTCATCACGGCTTTGATACCGCACTCCCTCGACGATGAATCCGGATGTACAGCAGAATTCCGATGGTCCGTACTACAATGTCGCTAAGACACCTCAGTCCAGACCCCCGACTGGTGACAAGAGGAAGAGTGGTGATGATGCGCCCGAAGGACCTCCTTCACAAAGAGCTAAGAGGAATCGATACATCAGCATAGCATGGTTTGTCTGCTTCCTGTAAAGTATCGCCGAGGATAGTGGTCGCTAATGCTTCTGTTGACACAGCAATGAGTGCAAACGACGCAAGATCAAGTGTAATGGCCAGACGCCCTGCCAGCGCTGTGGCAATCTCTCCTTGGAGTGCATCTACGCACCAAATGGCTTGGGACCCGACTTCAAGGATTCTGAAGAATACCGCCAGATGGTTGCCCATATTCAGTCGCTACAAGAACAGATAAATAATCTTTGGTCGCATATTGATGCGTTGCAGCGCAATGGTCCAGGATTCCCCCCTCCGCCCAACAGTGCCCCTGATGCCTACCCAATCCATCCTGCCCTTGCGCAACCGGACCCATCTGGGTCATATCGCAATGCCATGTCACCTTCGCAATCGCGCGGCAGTCAACCTCCTTTTCAGGGGCCGACAAGCTCTGCCTTCAGTTTTGATGTGGCACGCTCGAGTCTACAAACCATGGGGATAACGGGACCTGAATTGCAGGACGAAGGAGGCTTCAATAATGGCGAAACCACTCCGAGAGGCTCACCACGCCAATTGCGTGCGCCACTGGCTCCCATGACGATTCATTCCAACAAGGATCCTCTCTGGAAGATAGGCAAGGAAGAGGCAGTTAGGCTTTGCCGCGTCTATGAGGAAGAAATGGGAATTATGTATCCCATGCTTGACATGGATAAGACTATCAGCCAAGCAAATATGCTCTTCTCATTTACTGAATCCGCGGCAAAATCTGGGTTAATGAATCCTTACATGCCGGGCCCGGATAAGCTCGCCAATAACGACGTCGATATTCTGAAAATGGTGCTAGCTACTGCATTAGTTGTTCAAGGGGAGGGACAGAGTGACCTGGGAAGGGAAATGTACGAGAGCTGTCGAGAAGCCTTCGAAAGCAGATTGTCAGGGCCCGTAGAGATTAAAGGCCTGATCCTCTTGGTCCTTGTGGTACGAACCGTCGTAAATATACGCGCAGAGTGTTGCTGACTTTCAACCTAGTCAGAATATCATTTCCAACAGGATGAAGAAGTACAGGCCTATAGAATTAATGGACTTGCATCCAGGATGTGCATCGAGATTGGTCTACATCGTGCGGAGACTCTCTTCAAGAGATTCAGTAACAATGAAGAAAGATCATGGGCTATCAAACTATTCTGGTCTATATATGTGTTAGATCGCAGATGGAGCATGGGCACTGGCATGCCTTTCGCCGTACAGGACACAGACATCGACCCATCATTACCTGAACCTGTAAGCGTAATGAATACAACTAGCTACTCTCTGCTGACTCGTAATCCAGGATGATTCTCCTTATTTGACCGCCATGATCTCTTACAGTCGTCTATCATCCAAGGTCTGGGAATCTACCACTTTTGACGGTCAAAGTAGCGAGGTCAAGAAAGATAATATTGGGTATCTCGATTTCCAGATCTCGCAATGGAGCGCATCGATACCCGAAAGTCTGAAATTCCACCCTGACAGTCAGAATGCCACTAGCCGAGGCCAACACCGTCTTCAGGTTATTCTCTATATGCGGACAAACCATATGCGCGTCCTAATCTACAGGCCAGTTTTATACTCTGCTACCAACATTGTGGAGAATAGGAACTACGCTCAAACTGCGGTTGACGTAGCAAAAGACACCATCAGAGTGTTGACTCGTCTAAATGAGACGTCGGACATCTATCGCACCCAGCAAGTCTGCTTCAACTACTTCCTAGTATCTGCGCTCGCGGTGCTATTCCTAGCAGTGGCTCATGCACCCTTGGAATTCAGTGGCCAGGTCAGAGATGAGTTCCACATGGCTCTTGACCTAGTCAAAGGCTTCGGCGCGAAATCATACATCTCGAAGCGTCTCTGGAGAACCGTCAAAGATCTAAAGGACGTCGGACCGAAACTCGGTGTCATTTCGCGACAAACTACCTTGACAAATCCCAATGACCCTCACTCTTCCGCGGCCGTTGCCATGGCTGGTCTAGCTGGCCATCAAGTCGATGAGATGGCTGCGTTTCCTCAGTTGCAGGATCCTAATGCTGCAGGCAGTAGTCCAATGACCGGACAGCAGATGAGCCGTGAATTGACGCATCTTTTCGAGAAGGCTGGCGGCTATGTGAACAACATGTTTGCGCAAACTAGTGCTCCAAGCTTGGATGCGGTAAACGGCTTTGCGGGGTCTCAACCAGAGATGACTCCGGGGACGGAGGGGTTTAGCGGAGCGTATGGAAATGATGGGGAATTTTCAAAGATTGTAGGGAACTTGATTTGATGTTTGGKCTTGTTGCAGCTGGATTGCAACATCAAAATATTGTCATAGTATTGCACTTAATTACCTACGATCATCTGTCAAGTCCTAGAGCGACGCTCTTCGTCACGCAGTTATGCTACTTTAAGAGCATCATATCACACATTGGCACACACCAAGCTCACAGGCTCTACTCATAACCAATATAGGCAAGGGCGACAAGTTGGATTGAGTACCCTTCCCTAGCAACTTCGATACCACCACAATTCATCTACCACAGCGTTTTTAGGTCGCCGCGAAGGCGGTGAATCGAGGGAGTATTGTGGCTTCAAAGCGAGGCCTAATCAGTACTCTCCTTCTTTCTAACAGAAGTTCCCAACAGCAGAACGAAAAGATTTGCCACCAGTGATATTCTCCGGTGCGCTGTAGCCTTGTCCAAAAGACCTTTTGATACCAGAATTTCCTAATAATACCCCTTAGAAGTTATAAATTTAGAGGTTTCTAACCCTCAATCACAACGTTTTCGTACTTAATAAGTATGTGAAAAACATATGCTGCTCCAGAAGAACTTAATCAGTATTGAACCCAGCTTAAAGAACCGCTCTATATGCATGACTTATGCTGCATTCTCTTACGAGTATTCTTCGAGATATCAGGAGATAAGTGCAATCGTATTCACGGGATAACATGCCAACCTGCTTCCAGTGGACTTGACTAGAAAGGTGCCGTCCAAAGATATAAGGACAGCGATTTCGAGCTGCTGTAGACCGCTTGCTTGGGTCTGGCTCAACAAGTAGGATACAACACCTACTCAGGCGCACTTTCTCTAGAGCAGGCGTAGAGACGGTGTTTACCCGAGGTTTCTAAAGGCACTCATAAGGACCCCCTGCAAGTTGTCTATCTAGATAGCTTCGGAGACCCTTTCTTGCAATGATCAAGTTTTTATGAATGCTTTTATAACGAGACATAGCGGAGAACATAACCATGCATGACCGCGACCGCACTGGAATATGTAGGACGTGTTGAACAGTTCGATCATCCCCAGGGCTTTGGGCCTTGGCCTAAGCGACAGCCACCAAGCGCGGCTATTAGATTTAGCGGCCGCTTCGAGAAACCCCACTATCAAACAACTTCCGGTATACTTCGACTCGAAGCAAGGCAGGAGAATAGCGAGTTTTTTGATCGCCACAGATATCGTTACGTTTCAACAGCATTCCAGCCCCAGGTCCGTCTATTGGTTATAAATATCAGATTATACCATCTGATAGGCAACAATTCCCGAGACGCGCAATTTAAAGGCTTACTCGGTGGCTTCGAGCCTGGTAGACGAGGCAGTCGCGCCGACGATAGCTTTTGTGTTCTTACCAGGACTCATATTGCTATGCGCCAATGATGCATCTTGATAGCGCAGTTACCTCAGTCATCATCTATCCGCCATTACACGTACAGTCACTCCTTCCAAAGTCCACTCTCCCGCCAATTTAAAATCCAGAAGCCTACAGGGCGCTGCGAACCCTTCTCACCTGCCGCGAAAGTTCATCTCGATCAACGGCTATAATCGTAGGACCCATATAATTTGCGTGCGAAGATACTGTGCTGGGAGGCCAGAGGCATTTACCCAAGGCTACAAGAATCAGCCTTCATCGTGTCTCCCAACGGGGCCTCGGCTTTGGTCCCACGGCTGGAGGATCTCAATCTTGCCTCGCCTGGCGCATCCGGGTCTACTCTCTCCGTCACTCGCACGACGACCTCCGTGATGTCTACTTCCTCAGGCACACCAGAATCCTGGATATCCTCCTTCTGCTCCCTTCTCGGCCACGAATACTTCGCTGAGGTTTCGGAAGAGTTTATCGAAGACGACTTCAATCTTACAGGCCTACAGAATCAAGTGCCCATGTACAAAGAAGCATTAGAGATGATCCTAGATGTGGAGCCTGAGGAGGAAGAGGATGATGACGAAGAGGAGGAAGAAGAAGAAGAGGATGAAGAGGACGATGATAACGATGCAGTCATGCGAGACGAAAATGGTGACAGAATTCCATACAGAAGATCAGATCGAAAACATCTGAAGATGGCCAGCGACTTATCAGTAATAGAAAGCAGCGCCGAGCTGCTTTACGGTCTCATTCACCAACGCTACATCACGTCCCGCCCCGGAATCCAACAAATGGCCGACAAGTACGAACTACAACACTTCGGTTCATGTCAGCGGGTGTTCTGCAATCAAGCCCGAGTTCTCCCCGTAGGCTGCAGCGACATTCCCGGCCAAGAAACCGTCAAACTCTTCTGCCCTTCCTGCCTCGACATCTACAACCCCCCAAACAGCCGCTTCCAATCTGTCGACGGCGCCTTCTTCGGCACAACATTCGGCTGCCTCTTCTTCATGACCTTTCCCGAGTTCGACGTCTCCGCAAAAGGCGATCCTCTAAACCTCGCCTCCACTCACCCCGTCTACGCCCCTCCCTCCCCCTCCTCAGCAGCGCCAAACACATCTTCAAACCCAACCACCAACAACAACAACACCGCCGAATCCTCCGCCTCGGCAGCAAAACACTCCCGCTCCTCCTCCCTCACCTCCACCCCCATAACAGCAACCCACCCCCCTCCCACTCTCCCCCTCTCACCCGCCCCTCCCCTTCCCCCACAACCAACCCACCTAAACGGCATCGCCACATCCAACCTCGCCCCCGGTCTCGGCCCCGGTAGAATCCACGAGCCACGCATCTACGGCTTCCGCGTCAGTGAGCGCTCAAAGACCGGGCCAAGAATGAAATGGCTCCGCATGCGCCCCGCGGACATGAACGAGTTAGACGAGAGTAGGCGATGGCATGAACTCTACGGAGGAACCGAGGACGGAGATGAAGGTGTAATTGGTGCTGCAGGCGCCGGAGAGAACGGTGGCGTAGGCGACGTTGCACCCGTGCAGGGACGGAGGAAGAAGACAGCGCGGAGTAGGAAGCGAGGCGGCGGCGGCACCACAGCTGGGATAGGTGATGGTGGTGGAGTAGGGACGACGATGTCGACGGTAGGGGCAGGTGTAAATGGTGGGGGGGAGTTATAGTGTTTACTTACCATTATGTAGGGTGTTCTTACTTACATGGGAATAGCTTTTTTTACTATGAGAATCCAACGTTTTGCATACATACAGAATTAAGATTACATATATTTAATTAATATGGTATCTAAGTAAGGTAGCTTGATTTAGGCAGTGCGAGTAGCAGCTGTATGGGCGATTGAGATGTGGATAGTTAGGTATGAGCAATCGTTGGGGGGGACATCAGCACCCCCATCTACCTTACGTTCGCATGTAAGCGGAGTACTAGTAGGGGTAGCATGTTATGTTATTCCATCAAAGGCGCGCTATGAGCGAGTACTTGGCACTCGCAACCATTCAGCCAGCCAGCCTGTATATTCTCTCCAACAAATACATAGAAATAGTTTCACTAAGGGCCTACTAATACCATGGACTTGACGTCTTACACGATAATTTGAATCTCTTCTTTCATTTCAGTACTAGTCTCATTTCTCTAATTCGAACCCTGCCTAACATTGTGGTTGCAGCAGGGAGCATAAAATACATGAATACCATCCCTTTCCTTTCCTTTCGTCCCTAGGCCTTTTGCTGTCTGGCAATAAAGCAGAACGATTTTTAGGCAGGTGAAGATGAAGAAGTAGGCCATGCACGTCCCATAGCAGGATGGTGCAGGATGGATKTGAAAACGCCCGAATGCTAAAGTGAAAATGCAGGACTGCTAGGGACTGAGAAAACCGCTAACGCCAATTCGGGTATACCCAGTCGTGATACATGAATAAGGAGGCCTCCAGGCTCGGGTCAGGAGGCGGTTTTGGTTGTGGGTCGTAGGTGGGGAAGGCTATGGACTGTTAATGATGTGGTGGATTTGTGATGTCGATGTAGTGATGCCGTCTGTGGTGGTTCACCGAATGGGTGAGATACCTGTGTCGAGACGCTAATTGTGCTGGCTCGTGCCAGTGTCGCAGACATATTTAGACTTCAGATCGATCAAGGGGGTTCGATGTCGAGTCAAAAGACTTGTGAATGTGAGGATGTATAGGTATTTCAACTGGCGGTGACGTATCAAGGGGCGTTCGACGGCTCGCTGAGCGCTGTTCACTAGCCGGGGTGTTTTCTTGCAATTGAGGGTACACAGACGTCCCTCAACACTATTGCTATCGACCGTATGCGCTAACGCCGACCATACTAGTGCCGAAGCTTCCAGTACGATCACCGAAACCTGTAGGACTATTTCCATAGTCCTTGAAGCAGAGTTAGTCATTTATGTCTGGGGATATATGGCGCATCAAGATCGTCAAAATATGAATCAGATACCTTTTTGCGCTTCTTATTGGAGCCACTCCTTCTGCTAAACTGAGTTTCTCCAGAAGAGTAGCCTCCAAGGTCTACATCGTCATCCACGAACCCTTCACCATAACCCTCGAAGCTCTCGTCATCGTAGCGGCGCTTTTTGGCGGAACGCTTTGGCCGGTTGGCTTCTGTAGGCGTAGAGGTACCGTTGACCTGACCATTTGGTTTGGCGTTCTTGTTCAGAGGTTTTGGAACCTTGGTGTTATTATCAACTGGTTTTGGTTTGTCATGACCTAGCAAGTCCTCCCACTCATTGTTGTTGGGTACCGGTCCTGGTAACATCTGCATAGCTTTGTCCAATTTGTCCATTATGTTAAGGGGTAGCCCCTTGTGAACATCCTTCCCGTGGACTTTCTGGTTTTGCCATTCTTCCTCTGGCCACCGCGTCAAATCCAAAAGACCCATTCCTTTGCTTTCATCATGCTTGACTGGCTTATTCCGGCCCGCTAATGGCATAGTTTTGAGATGGTTTTCGTATGACTTTCTCATTTTGTTGATCTTCTCGCCTGTGACTGGGTCGGTTCTCGCGACAGTGGCCGCGAGCGGCTGTAGGCCGTATAAGGAAATCAGGTTTTGGGTTAGTGGAGGAAGCGGAGTTGTTTGTGCTGTGGATGCTACCACAAGGCTCTTGTGTCAACCCATACTCTACAAGAGAAAGGGTCAGGTAGAGTCAGTGTGGGGTCTTACGCATCTGTATTGAGGACTGCTGAGCGCCGTCATTTCCTTCCCTCGGCCGTTCGAGAACCGGTAGTGGCCCCGGTGCCTCTGTGACCTCCCCCTTCATATTCGTCTCGGCCTGTTCATCGACCTTGGGTGCATCATGTTGAGCACCACCTAGGGTTTGGTCCATGATGTCTGTGGTGTCGTTGCGATCTGCGAGGCGCTGTCCGTCGTTTGCGACGTCCATGGCTTCGCTGTAGCTGATAGCTGAGATCTTCCCATAGCTTGGGGTGATAGAAGGGCGAGTGATGGTCGAAGTGTTGGTTGTGCTATGAGGATAACTCATGGGTCGCTCTTTCTTTAGAGCATGAGGAAAAGGTATGAGTAGGGTAGGGCAAGTGTGATGAAAGAGACCAAGAGGTGAGGCGGGCGCGGCAGAAGGCCGGGAAGGCTTGCTTATGCCCAAGAGGGTTAGTACTCGCTAAGGGTGGAGCCCGTCGGAACGCCGGCCCTGATTGGCCGATGATGTTGCAGGGGAGATTCTGTTGCTGCACGAAATCTCCCAGGGCTCCTAACGAACATTTCGATTTTATTCCCAGCCCGAACCCGGCGTATGGATCTTGAATCTACTGAGTCTAGAGACCTAGCTTGGCCGCAGTATATCCAATTGGGTGTAACATGTCGGCACCTGGGGGGACCTTTTGCGAGTACTGCCAGAATGTCAATTGGGGTTGAAAGCCGCAAACTATGTGGCGATGTTCCTCGTCCAATGATCGCGCACGTGCAGCACGAGCACGCGACCTGAGCTTGCCCACGCTGTATAACCAGAGGAAAGCGTTGGCTTATCCTCCCCACTCTTCTACCTTCTATCTCCTCTATCTCCTCTATCGCTTCTCAAATCACATCGAGACTTGAAAAGAGGGCCAAGAATATCCCTCGAGCTCTTTCCGGTCTCTTCTCGCATGACTCCCCTCTATGCCCTCAACGGCCATCCCCCTCATCCCTGCGCCCACACAAATATGATGCCTTAAGCTCAAGGTACCCACTCCCTTTAGCATTGACCCTCGCCTTTGCAGAAAACCTGGGGACCCAATCTGATCCGACGACACGTGACAATCCGCATGCATTGATAAAGCCGCATATACAGCATGCCTCGACCAAGCCTTCCTCCCACCCCTGCCGCTTCTGCAGAGATCCAAAGCAAAGGCAGTTGTCCCATCTCCACAACAGAGAAAACATTTAACCTACCTCCTCCAGCCCTTGCACCCAGTCGCACGCATGGTACCGGTACCGCAACAGAAGACAGGGGCAAGCAGTCCCACTCTACTACGAATCCCAACTTTACCCTTCCCCCACCTCCCACGCGATCGCGAACGATAATTCAAATGAAGCCCAAGCCTCAGCAGACAGAGGATGGCGCAAGACCTAGTTCGCAACACAGTTCACGACCATTAAGTAAGAAATCGTCCCATGGGACGAACCCAAACAATACAGCCAGCAAGAAGCAGCCGAGCTCTACAAGCGTTGCCGGCAAGAAGATAGCAAGGAAGACAGCACACAGCGTTATTGAGAGGAGGAGGAGGTCAAAGATGAATGAGGAATTTGGGACGCTGAAGGCTATGATACCTGCGTGTACAGATCAGGAAATGCACAAGCTCGCTATCCTGCAAGTAGGTGCATGAATAGAGCCATGGATTAATATATGTTGACACAAGGTCAGGCAAGCATTGACTACCTTCGCTATCTAGAGAAGTGCATTGTGGATCTGAAGGCTGCGAACAATTCACTGTCAACCCCCCTTGTGCAGCCCCAAGCGCCACCAGCTCGATCGCATATGTCCCCACTGGACCACAACGATGAAGGCGAGGACGAAGATGATGAGGACATCGAAATGGAGAACAATGACTCTATGGCCACATCGCCTGTATTTGCCTCAGCGCAAAGTAGTGAACCCCTCAGCTGTACTAGCCCACAGTCGATCACACCATCTCCTGCATTGGATGCTCTGTCACAATACCAAACTTCGTCCTACGCTTCGTCAGTCTCCACGTTACCCTCTCCCGCATTCGGACCTCAACGACACCATCAAGGCTCTTTCTCCCTCTCCGCATCAACTTCCCCAACCATTGTACCCAGCAAGGAGCAAGACCAAGAAGCCACGGCTGCCCTTTTAATGTTGAATAAAGATCGGAGGAATCCTAAGGGGGCGCGCGGKATGAGCGTCAGGGATCTATTGAGCTCGTAATCCAGGTGTCTCCTATCGTAAGACCAAATTCGTGTTCCAAGAGCGGGGTCTCTCAGGGTACCGCCCTTCGGTTGTCTGCAGGGTTCTACCCCTCATTGGGTTGTTTGCTGCTGGGAACCCACAGCTTGCTTGGAGTGTTGATACTGCCTGCCGAGTTGTGTTTCAAGTGCTCTCAGCCTCTGGGTACTAGTCCTGTTACAGGTTCTGAATAGTGTGACCGTTGACTGGTCATATTTGGCCCATCGGCTTGTTACCGGGCGGGTATAAACGGTTGCATGAAAGATGATAGATGAATGAAAGGATAGAAACCCCTGTCCCACTTGCCCTTTAGTTCGCAGTCCTGCACTGTAGCCAGCACGGTTTGCTTTGGTAAACAAATTTCTTGTCTCCTGTTGTTTGTTGTTAAACCCTGTATACCTGCCACATTTCCAGTCATCTCGCGCTTTAAAGCCCAGCTATCACCTCCTCCGTAGGAGAGATCATTCATTTATCACTGTTTGGAAGTTCTACACGCACCGGCAATCTGCGTCTTTGAAAGATGTCGCTTTGTTTCTAGGGTCGTTATCATCAGCTGAAGGATCCAAATAACAAAGCATCACCAACACTGATGGCGGGCGAGCGCAGATATCACACGGAGGATGACTTATACCGTCCATTTTATAAAACCTTAAAGCTCGCCAGGAAAGACTTCACTTTTCCAGACCAACAACGCAATGCTGTCACAGCAACACAGCCTAAAATGTCCTCTGAGCAGAATCCACCTCCGTCTAGAGTAAAGGCTGATCTAGAAAGAGCAATGACGAAGTCGATACTTTCAAAATATGCAAATGAGACTCATGAAACTACTACCTCTCCCTCAAGCTCCAAACGCAAAGCTCGCTTAACTATGTGTTCACCTGTTATCTCTAGGCAAGCAACCCCAACACCAAACATCATGAGCTTAGCAATGGATCAAATAAAAGTTTCCAAGCCATCCGGAATACATGATAATAGCGATGATTTGGACTCATTGACACCTTCATCTCCACATTTCGAGACTTCTACTTATTCCAGCTTCAAACCCTCGCCATCTCGTGATTCAAGTTACAGTCCGCCTCCTTCTAAGCCGAAAGCGCCCAAAAGAACGCTTGGTGATGTGGCGAAAGCGAAAGGACCGATTCCTCCGGTGCTCGGCAAGCGCACAACTAAGAAAAGACCATCTTGTTCCCCAAGTTTGACGCCTTCCATGCTGTATGCCCCATGGAATGACCATCAGTCAGGAATGGGAGACCCGGCAATTCTAAGTACATCAGAGTACCCAATCGAGATCAGCGACAGCGAGGTCGATCATCCTGTCAAGCGTGCTCGACGAAGCTCACTTTTACCTAAGTCCATCAAATTGTGTGATAACTATGGCTGCAATGCTATGCACAGCCATCTCGATTGTCCACTAGGGATGAAGTGTTGGGGCTGTCGAGCCAGTACACATTACACGTCAGCTTGTCCGATGACATGTGTTAAGTGTGGCTTTGCAGGTCACGCCCAGAAATTCTGCGAGGATTTCGAACTAGATACTTACGCAGGCATACCTCGCCCAAGGAAATCCACCGTCCAGCCTGCTTCAACAGACACGAAACTCCCTGCAATGTCATCCGAGAGGACATACCAGTGTGATAACTATCCATGTCAGGAGCTGCACAGTCACTATGATTGCCCTCTGCCGACAACTTGCTGGGGTTGTCGCGCCACGGATCACTTCTGGTCTGGGTGTCACGCCCGCTGTGTTAAATGTGGGGCTGAGCGTCATATCTCGAAATACTGCAATGAATTCGAATTCTGGATGCATGGAAAATCGCGGCCCAAAAGATCTCCAGACGAGATGAGAAGGATAGTCTTCAAGAAAAGACAGCGACAAATCGAGATGCAGAAGGTAGAGGAATCGAATCAACAACCACATGGTCTTAATGATAGTAGATACCCGAATCTTCGGTCTGTAACATCCTCAACGCCGCTGCAGCCACCGATGAAACGACGTGCTTCTTCATCGTCGCACGAGCAAAATCAATTTACGCCCAACGGCTCTCGCCCCGAAGAGCATGCCCTTTCGCTTAGAGCTCACCATGAACAAACGACGCGATCGCAAGCAATCCCAACTCAACCTCGCATAACAAGAAATCATTTCCCAATGCTTGAGCACGGCCCCAATGGTGAAAAGGTCTACTGTACATACTGGCTCCGCACTGGCAGCTGCAGATTTAGCACAGTTGGTTGCGCATTGAAACACAGAGTACCAGCTGAGAAGTCACTACAGGATGGCATAGGCATTGATTTCCACAGTCCCTGGCTCCAGGATGACCCAGTCGTTCGAGAGTACCACAGGAAAGATCGTGGTACACTGAGGCCGTCTGACGGAATATTTGAAGAGCATAGCCATCATGAGCTCAATCGGCAGTATCCGCTAACAGCCTCCCATAAATGGGTACGAGAGCCTCCTGGTACCCAAAAGCCTATCAAGACATCGACAACTCCAATATCACCATCCGTACGAGAACCTCCTACCCAACCGGCGAAGCACGTCCAACCAGCTAAGCAATCCATCCATGATCTCTTCAAATCGCTAGATCCTCCGTCTGATCAATCGGAACCTTTTCCCGAGCTCAGAAAATCCTCCATATCCAAATGTAAGACACCTATAACAGCAAAAGAACCACGCCTACGCACTTCCGAGTCACGACACCGGTATCCCACCCAGACGGAAAGCGGATCCAGATCTCCATACCAGACCACGAATCCGACTAAGGTAGCTGCACCCATCATCGCACCGCGCGCCATTTCTGAAAGCCTGGCGGAAATGGTAGATGCTGAAAAACAGAAAGATGCCGATATCAAAAAGAATACTCTTAAAGAAGAGAACATCTCCCCCACCAACCCCACCCATCCAGCTACCCACTCCCCAGCCCCTCCCAACCCAGCTCCAGTCTTGGCACCCACCCCCTCAGACACCATCGCAGCAAAACTAAAAGCCTTCGAAGAAGAAGAATTTTTCAGACAGCGGAGACATGAAGCTGAGATGGCGAGGAAGAAAGAGGAGTTGAGATTGGTGTATGAGCATGAGAAAATGATGGCGGAGTTGAGGAGATGATGGAGTGGATGGGGGGGAGGGGGGGAGGGTGATTTAGGGGGGTTAAGTAGATGGAAAGGGTATGGTGGGGTGTAGATGAGAGGGGAGGGTGGGATGGTATGGGATGAGGGGCTGTAGGTGGGAGGTAGATAGATGTTGATAATGGCGCTAGGAGGGCTGAGATGGTTATATCGAGAGGTGCTGGGATAAGAGACTTTAATTTTCCGGGTTTTGAGGCTGGCTCTTGGCGAGGCTGCGTAAAAGACTATCTCCCCTGCTCACGACATTAGGGATCGGTCTGGGGATTCTCTATTTGGCTTCTTATGTGGGTTTTAAATTTCATTACAAAAGTATCAATTATCGGACGTGGATTAAGGGGTAGGAAGCATGCTATAAAAGGATGGAAGCTTTGCGGGAGGTAATGCTTAGGCTGGTCTTAGCTGGGTAATATTTAAGAAAGAACTAAAGCGCCTTAGAAATTGACTATGGAAACGTTGCAAATAGGTAGGACGATCTTCGAGGTCCAACAGTATTGCACTTCTTGCCGCATCATACGCTCAAAACACATCCACCACCCCTCCCCACTCCCGCCCCTATCAAACCTCCCTCCCATCCCCTCCCCTATCACAACCTCTGCGCCACGCTCTGCACCTGCATCAACATCTTCAACACCCCCACCTTCACATACCCCCTCATCAACCTCAGAAGTCCCATTAATCCACCTCGGACATCATGTCGTATATACCACGCTCCCACAATACCAGCAGCCAGCGCAACCACTTTCAGAAGCTGGGAGATACGGTGTTTGAGTAGGCCTTTGGTCGTGTATTGGATATTCCAGTCGGCCCATTTAGGGAACATGCAGCGGATGGAGTAGTCGATTTGGGAGAAGCTGTGGAGTTAGATACTGGATTAGTAACGAAGTAAATTAATAGTATATATATATGATAAGAGATAGTAGGTAGGGAGTAGATGGATAGATAGCCGTTATTAGTGGCGCGAAAGGCGGGAGTTAGTTCTAAGGAAAAAGGGGGCTTACGGATAAGCAGTAGCATTCCACCCATTCTCAGTCTTATACCAACTATGACACCCCCCACTATGCCACACCGTCTCTTTCAATTTCTCCTGCATCATATTCGTCCATTCAATCTCCTTTTCTTTCTTTACATCAAAGGTTTTGACATCATGATTTAATACCTTCCGGATSAATTTGAGGCTATATTCCACCATATTCTCGCTCGCAAGGATCACAGATGAATGCCCTGTCGCGGTATTAGGCCCGAAAATGATAAAGAAATTAGGGAAACCGTCCATAGCGTTGCCCATGTAGGCTTGCGGTCCGCCGCGCGCGTCCCATACTTCTTGCATGACGGCGCCTTGTTTGCCGATTACGCGGAGGGGGGAGAGCCACGTCGTTAGTTCGAAGCCGTTAGCGAGAATGATGGCATCGGCGGGGAGGTGTTTTTCGTCTGTGGGGGCTTTGCTGGTGGTGTCTTTCGGGTCAGGGTAGGTGCGGCCTGGACCGAGGGTTACGCCTTTGGGCTGGATGGAGGTGACGGGTTGGGTTGTTAATTCGATTTTGGGGTCGTTGAGACTGTCGAGCCAGTAGGCGTCGAAGATGCGACGTTTGCAGCCGACGCCGTAGTCGGGGGTTAGGATTTCGTGGTATTTTTTGGGGACTACTTTTTTCATGTGTCGGATCAGGTCTGCTTCTTGCTTTTTGCGGGTTTTGGCTGCGATTTCTCTGTCGGTGAAGATGAGTTGGAAGTCTAGTTCTGCGAGTAAGAATAGGAAGGTGCGGTAGAAGCGAGCGAGGAAGGGGAATTTGGGGAATATAATTGGGGTCCATTTCTCCCAGGCGGACTCTGAAACAAAACCCATCATGGGCTGCGGTCGAGGAACAACCCATGGCGGCGAACGCATGACTTGCGTGACGGATTTGGCGTTGTACGGTTCTTTCGTCAATCGGGGAACGAATTGAGCTGCACTGCAGCCTGTACCCATGACGATGACATCCTTGTCCTGAAGGTCCACGTTATGGTCCCATCGAGCGGAGTGGAAGATCSGTCCTTCGAATTGATCACGACCTGGTATACCATCTGGCCATGCATTAGGTTCTACCAAACCTCCTGCAGCACTACAAACGATCTTGGCTCTTATAATCTCTTCTTTGATATATACGCTCTCTCGACCTCTCTCAGCCATCATCTTCCGCCGTTCTTTCGTACTGAGATCACCAGTGCCGGGGGCCATATGAAGGAGGGTAGCCTCCCACACTTCCTCGTTCTCAAGCCATCTTAGTTCAGACACCTCTGTATTCAACTGGATTTTATCGACTATTTCATATTTGTCACAGATACTCTGAAGATATTTGATGATTTCTGGACCTGCAGGATGATGGGATGACCACTTATGATTTGGAGAGAAGGAGAAGCTGTAGAAAACAGCAGGCCTTCAACAACATCAGTCCTGATTGAAGCCTCCTCGAGGAGTGCCAACGCTTACACGTCACAAGCTACACCTGGGTAGCGATTGATCCACCATGTGCCCCCCAGMCCAGCCTGTCTGTCAAACAAGCGAAATTGATCGAATCCAAGAGCTTCCTTTAACCGGCATCCCATTGCGATGCCAGATTCCCCCGCGCCCACGATAATGAGGGGATAGTAGGTGTATGCATCCTTGTCGTATCCATTGACAACGTGGATTGTATTAGACAGGTCTCGCATGACTGGAAAGAATTATATATAATTCTAGTGTTAACTTATCTATATAGTAGAAGGAACTTTCAAAAGATCAGGAGAGAATGATGAGAGAGATGAAGCACCTAGAGGAATAAGTGGCAAGAAAGATTGGGACCATGCTAGCTAGTCAGTCGCATATTGTACAGTAGGCTTAAGAGCTAGCATCCCCGCAGCCAGTCGCGCCAAATGTTGCCCCCCCCGCAAATGCATTACATGGTAATCTTCCTTGCATTGCTCGTTACTTTTGCTTGGCCGATCAACACCTCGGCAACTCGACAAACTTGCCCTTTCGGAAGAAAGGGTGCTAGTCTAGCTTCCGCAGCCGTGTCATCGTTCGATAAACCTGCCATGCTTTAAATATTCGACATGCACTGTCCCTTCTATGGTCGTTGGGCACATCTCACGACGCTTTCAACCAAGCTTCGTCCCCCGCCTATGTTTCTCTTCAGCTTCGGCATGGCTTCCTATAAAGGAGCTCCCAGATAGCCAACTTAAAACCTTCCGTAGCAAGGCTTTCATCCCTTCTAAGCCAATCCTGCTACCAAGGAAGCATTTTCTCAAGCTGCCAGCAGCGCAGAAGTGGTTTGTCCGGCCTCAGGATGGGGCGTCTGAGGTTACTCTCAATCGCTCGTACCTAGAGCAATTCGAAGATTCCATAGTGCCTTTAGAGTTCACAAGACTTGATTCAGGGGACAAGAACACTTTCAGTCGCGCTGAAGCACCCCTCCACATCTTCCTCCAATGGACCCATCTGGCAACACCTTTGACGGCCGATAGGCTCTATCTTGCACAAGCATCATTATCCTCTCTTCCAAAAGCGCTGGCAGATGACCTCCCCACCCCAGATATTGTGTCGAAAGCTGGCACAGGTGACATCTACGACACCAACATCTGGATGGGTATACCGCCGACGTACACGCCTCTGCATCGGGACCCTAACCCGAATCTCTTTGTACAACTTGCGGGGACAAAGGTTGTGAGGATTCTTGAGCCAGAAGCTGGTGAAAGGGTTTTTGCTCGCGTACAAAACATGTTAGGGAGATCAGATTCCGCGGCTTTTAGAGGAGATAGCATGATGAAGGGGCGGGAGAAGGAGCTGTTGAATACTGAGGTGTGGGGTGGCGCTTCTCAAGCTGAGGGTAGGGAGGTTGGGTATGAAGTATCTGTCGAGGGCGGAGATGGCTTGTTCATTCCGAAAGGCTGGTGGCACAGTATCAAAGGCGTTGGTAAAGGCATTACGGCATCTGTCAATTGGTGGTTTCGTTAACATTCGAGCTTTCTTTTTGGGAGCGTTAGCAATCCAGTGGCTAGACAGCCACATGATCTGTAGCTCAGATGATTGAGGAGCAGAAATAGTTGAAGTTGCAACAAACGTAAAATCAAGCATACTAATGGGAGATCTGGCAACCTCCACATTAGAGTGTAGTTCTAAACTTACCACATCTTAAGCTTCCACTGCACTCATGACTTCTTTCTCCGCAAACCATCACTTCTCCGCTCTCCAACAATGACTACACCACCATTCCCCCACATCCTCTTCGGCCTATCCAAGTCAGTCAGCCCATCAATCTCCCAATGTCAAGATCCTAGCCTACTCAAGGTCTCTCCAATGACCTGTCAAAGCTAATACTACCACAGACCCTTCCTCCCCCCCCCCTGGCTCCAAACCGATGACCGCCTCCGCGGCGGCTCCTCGATCTCCCACCTCTCCCCCCTCCCCCCCAACAATCACGCACGTTTCTACGGCCATTTGGACACCTCAACACTAGGCGGCGCGGGATTCGCAAGTCAATTCAGTCCTGAGAAGGGAGAGGGGGGGTGGGATCTGAGTGGGTATGATGGGGTTGAGATTGTGTTTGAGGGGGGGGAGGGGAAGGTGTATACGTTTATATTGAAGGATGAGGAAACGCTGGGGAAGAGAGATGATGGGAGGGAGAAGGCGGGGGTTAGTTGGGAGGTGGAGTTTAGGGCTGGGAGGAGGGAGGAGGGGGAGAAGGAGGGAGGCGATGGGAGTGAGAGGAGTAAAAAGGGGGAAAGTGGTGAGACGAGGGTTTGGGTGCCGTGGGAGGATTTTAGGGCTACTTATAGGGGGAAAGAGAGGAAAGATGCGGGGGAATTGAAGACTGGACAGGTTAGGAGGGTGGGGATTATGATGAGGAGGTACGTGGGTCCCGTGATATCTATGTGAGGGTCTTAAAGTAGACTAATCTGGCCTGGTCATAGCTACTTCGGCATGCAAGAGGGAGATTTTAGYATTGARCTRMKATCYATCYTGGCAAGAAAGTCGACAGATGGCGATGAAGGAATAAGAGCTAGCGTGTTGATGAAGAATTCCCAGGTCTCCGTCTCTGGAAGCGCGGATGAAGAATCTCAGCGATCCGATGGTGAGCGTAAGAAGGGCTGGCTGGAATTTCTTTTCGGGCCTCTGCATGGGTTCACGACTATCACAGCATAACATACCATTACCACCCCAAAGAACCAGCTTCAGAACCTTGCACCAGTTTCRATGGTATGTAAATTCTTCCCCGGCACGCAAGTGACCCTTCCGATCTGGGGTGCTGCTATAGAAACGTTCGCTCGCCTGGAAAGAGATGCCCATGGCTGGGTGTTACCTCTGCTTGCCATGGACCAGGCAGCCCATGGGACACTCGACTATACATTCGCTCTTGCATAATCTCTGTCCCTACAGCAAGCAGACGATTTTGCGTCTTAGCTTTCTTCGCAGGCGATTCTGTTTCCTCGACAGAGGGACCCCTCGCTCTCACAGGAGGCCTAAGTCCCATTGGCAGTGGCCCTAGTCCCATTGGCAGCGGTCTTAGTCCCATTGGCAGCGGCCTTCCATGCAAATCCGCATCCAGCCCGCTTCTGAACAGCCGTGATTGGTCTACTATTACTCTTGGGTCATTAGCTGCATGCTGGGCTTGCTGTTGTTGGTTTGCTTTTTCCGCTTCAAAAGCTTCCATGATTGTCTGCAGGTGTTTGTCACAGAGGTGATAAGCAGAGAGCAGATCGGTGTTACTACCGAGCAGTCTTTCCATGGTAAGGACATGTGCGTGGAGATGTATTCGTAGCTCTTGCACTGAAGGGTTGAATACTGCAGGCCGCGTTAGAGATAAGTTGTTTTGGTCGTGGGGGAGCTGAGGCTTACGGTCTTGTCCTCCATTGTGAGCTTGGACGTTGTCTCGCTTGTTTGCTAGGATCTGRTAGAAAGCTGAGACTTCTTGCTTGAGCTGAAGTAGAGGACCTATGTCCGCCATCACGTTCCCTCCMCATCCTGGGTATCTGGCCGCTAGGGAACTGTGTGGTAGCAGAAGAGTGAGTCTCAAGCCTTATAAATATCAAAAATATCAGGATGACGGCTTACCTTTCTAAATCACCGGAAGCCATGGGGGAGAGAAGTACGCTTTCCGCTAGGAAATGGAATTGAGGTCTTGTGTACAATTGCGCGCTTATTCAACACTGTCCTCTCAGGACGCAATTCTCAATTGATGCTTCAGGGATTGATAAGTTTCGCTTTGGTCAAGTCAACTTACCCAACCTAATTTGCGAGCGCAGTTTATCAGTTCGGAGTCTTCGCTAATAGATGGTCAACCAAGAGCGACTGGCTTCGCTTTGTTACATCATTCACCGGTTAACGGGTCAACGGTGGCAAACACAAGTTAGCAAAGAGAGCGGCGAACGCACGAGGCCTGCTTTTGCTGATACAATAACTCTTTGACCATTCCAAAACTGGCCCACCATTTCTTATCTTTAAATTGCTCACCGCCTTAATGAAACCAAATCTATTAATAGACTCAATACTTTAACCTGCTCCCTCTGAGATCATGTCGGCTTCTGGTGTCGTTGCATGATATGTAGGAACCCTTCGTTGATGTAGTCTTACGTCGGTTTCCTGCATGTGTGAGCCGAGACATTGGCATATAGAAACTAATCTGAGCACGACACGACTGCGATTAGGAGAAATGCTGATCACTTACTTGGCTTTCTATTCGCGTATTTTCAGAAAGAGTTATGATAGGGTTGCTGCATTGAGAGATGCAAAGAAGCTGAAGTTCTGGTTCAACAAGTTCTCCTAGTAATCAAAACCAAATGGTCCAGCTCACAGCACGTTGGAGTTAGTGTCTTTCCGCTTCAAGTCTACTAAGGTATCAGAATCACCACATCATCTCCTTCTTCACAAACCAGCCCCTCCCCCCTCCTAGATCTCCACCATCCACCACACGCCTCACACATTTAGAAACCACAGTACCATCTCTGTCCCCCACAGCCATCGAACAAGACACGAGTGATAATGCTCATACGCAGCACAACAAAAACATTCCTCTCCTTCAGTATAACTACTTCGGCGGACGCTTTGATGATAAATTCGGAAATCCCTGGTTGTTCTCGACTTTGGCAATGTGCTTGAGAGATAGAGGTTTTATATAAGGTAATGAAAATTCGGTTCATAGTGGGCAGACCTGGAGTTATTAGTTTAAGACATTCCGACAGAAGCTACGACGGTGATATATAATTGTTCGTACAATTAATCATTTACAAATTTGGTAAAGTGGACATACTAGCCGCTTTAATACATGTTAAAATAAACATGGTATTAGCAACTCTACCTCAGAATAGTAGAGTAAGAGATTTTTGCTGCTGATACAGATCGCTTTTCCTACAATCTTATTCAAGATTCTGCATCACATAGACACCTATGCYTGAGATACTACCTCAATTGAACATTTTGATGTCGCTGCTCAACTCCCACCAACTCCCCAGAACTGTAATTTCCAATAACAATTCCCTCAAAACATAACCTATCGGATCCATCCATTCCCGCTTACCAAACGCTCGCTCTACTCTGCGTCATCCAATCCAATACAACACAATACAGCATCCCCGTTCCCCCACCTCCCTCTCACCTCCCCTCCCCTCCCAATCCCCCTCCCTCACACCCCTCCCTCTACAGCACTCTCACACTCACCCCAACCCCCCCCAATATCCAACACACCATTCAACCTCCACTCACCCCAAACCCCCCCAATATCCAATGCCCCCATCAACCTCCACCCCATCTCCACATCAATCTGCGCACTCAACAGCCTCTCAACATCCCTATCCGGTTGCAATGCTTCCAACTGCCCTTGCCCGGCCAGTGGAGCCGGCCAAATAGTACCCGACGGCGGCACGATTGAGTCCGGGAAGGGCGATAAGCGGAGTTCTTCAGGGAGGGGGCCTGGGGAGTGGGAGTGTGGGAGGCGGGGTGAGGGG
>KE598568.1:651326-715885 GCA_000444155.1 Cladonia macilenta KoLRI003786
CGTGGGTGGGGGGAGGGGCGTAGAGTTTCTGTTGGGGGTGGGGTTAGTTGGTGGTGGAGAGGGGGGTAGAGGGGGAGGTTAGTGGGTGGTGTTGATGGGGGGGTGAGGGGGAGAGAGCTGACCATGAAGTCTGTGGAGAAGAGGGGTTGATGGGGTGGGAGGTAGGAGGGTAGAGGGACGTAGAGGCCATGTAGGGAGGCGGCTTCGTAGGAGACGTATGGGAATTTCTGAGGGTTGGTGGTTGGCGTTGGTAGGAGGTAACGGTTCTTTGAGGGCGTAGATTCTTGTGCCAGATTTTTCACTTTCTGATACTGGTTCCAGAGTAGGTGATCGTACGGTGGATTTTCGGTTTGGTGAGAGGTCTCTGCCTGTTGTTGCTCGGCTTCCATGGGATCGGGAGTCGTTTGCTCTTGGGCGTCAACCCAGCCCTGTGTATATGTGACTAGCGTCTACGCTCGTACATTAGTACAGCATGAGATCATGGATTTGCATGCTCTCACCTTTTGAGGCAGACTAGCGGATTTGGATTTTCGAGGTGCCATGCTCTGAAGTGAGCCTCACTTTTCCGCGCGAGAGTAGAAATGCTCTGTGTACGAAGTCAGCTGGGATAATCGGTTATAGGTTGTCGAGGGCATTGACTGGGTGGATCACCTGTTAAGACGTTCGCCACTCGCACGTATTGTCAGGCCACCTTACCACTCCTATATGCGTATCACAGTTGGAGACTAGTGATGCCTAGCGTAGTCCAGATCTCGTTCATGTGATCTTAATTTGTCGACAGTTGGACATGTGTTGACTGATTGAACACAAACCAAAACGCTTTTTTCGTGAGGCGATAGTGGGCTGAGAAAAGCTTTCTTGGGATTGAGATGGCGAGCCAAGTGGAGGAAAACAACAATGTGTGTTAAGAGATGATGGATCTGTCGGCTGTCGGACGATGTCGTTGTCATAGAAGCTTGAGCATTATATGTGTTATAATGTTAAATAGAGAAGACAAACGAAAAATACATAGACAACCAAGAGAGGCAGAAGTGAAGCGGTCAGGTTCGTGTGACTTGTGTAACTTGCCATTGAGCACGGGATAGCCACATCGGTGAAACGGCCACGCCGAGTCGTTTGTGCCATCAAAGTGTTACAGATTGTAAACTGTTGTGAATCGTACACCATGCTAATTCTTCGCAATCGCTTATTGAGCTAGAGAATCGATTGTTGTCTTTCGACCCAGCAATAAACCGCATGGTATGTCTCTTATCGCGCATTCAGGCAAACCATAAATGAGTAGGTATTACCTCTCTTCCACCAGTACAGCGTATGGGCTCTTCATTTTCATCGCTAGCGGAACTGATCACTTTTTACATTACTCACTTAGCCAGTCCTTCGAATTCAAAGCACTCAACCTTGGAAGACGTTAAGAAAGACTCTGAAGCATGTCATCAAAGAACGCCATCCTCCTAATCTCTTTTCGTTAGATAGAGAACCCTTTAACTCAAAGCATTGCCTGAATGATTGAAAGGCATGAGGTATCACTTTGCAACTTGTAGTAAGGAGGGCAGCCTAAGGAAGACTTAGACTTTGCCAAGAATAAATCCAAGGAAATAGCATTCCACCTGTTGCCAAGCTCAGAGAAATCGAAAGCCCCGTCGTAGCATCGTCAAGTCTCATAATCCATTCGCTGGGTGCGTAGTCGTGAAAAGACCGTCAACGAAGTCGCAACTCATCCAGCCACCTTCATATATCTCCATATCCCATCTTACTCACCTCCTACCCCCTCCAACGCCCTCACCCCCACCTCAAAATCAGGAATCCAATCCGCCCTCTCAGCCCCCCCACCCCACCTAACCCACCCCTCCCCATCCACCGCCCACGCCCCACTCTCCTGCCACCTCGTCCCACTCTCCGTCCCCCGATTCCAAATCCCCTCCTCCCTCCCCAACCTAACCACACTCCACATACTCCCCGGACTCAGCACATGCCACCAACTCGCCACGCCTAGCCCCCACTGCGCATAAATCTCCCTTTCCGGATCAACAATGACACGAACGTTTCCTGCGCCGCCGATGGCGGCGAGCCAGTGGTCGGTGGAGGGCGGGTCGCTGTGGGAGATTGCGATGCAGGTTATGTTGGGGTGGGAGGAGGCGATGGAGCGGAGGAGTAGGAAGGTTTTTTCGGCGAAGGGACAGCCGCAGTGGCGGAGGAAGGTGAGGAGGGTTGGTTTGGGGGGAGAGGGGGGCATGGGGAGTTGAGGGGTGGAGGGGGCGGGGAAGCCGATTTTTGGGAGGGGAGCGGTGGAGAGGGAGGGAGGGAAGGCCCAGGAGGAGAGCTCTTGACGGAGTGACATCATTAGTGATGGTTGAGGTTGTGGTGTGGAGAAGAGGGATGGGCTTTGGGGTGAGTGGGATGTCCGATGCCGCAGCATCACAACGTTTGCTTTTACATGGGTAAGGTTATGGAAACCAGGTCGAGCGGATGAGGGATGTGGTAAGGTACAGCTTTTGTTACTAATATAATTCAGTACTAGCGCAAGGGCTAACCCGCTGACCCCTTCATGTGTGCAAGGAGTACTGCAATACGATAATTCCGCCATAGCCTACGCTCTGATCTTTGCATGCTAACTACTTCGGTGTTTGCTGGGATGTTACTCTGACTGAGGAAAAG
This sequence comes from Cladonia macilenta KoLRI003786, assembly GCA_000444155.1. Taxonomy (NCBI): domain Eukaryota; kingdom Fungi; phylum Ascomycota; class Lecanoromycetes; order Lecanorales; family Cladoniaceae; genus Cladonia; species Cladonia macilenta. The sequence continues at coordinate 653,982 of KE598568.1, forward strand.
TTGACCAATGGCAGGTATGTGATATGTAAAGCTCGGAGTGAGCTAGGCAAGATTATTTGTCAGGAGTATTCCGAAGAATTCATGTGTGCATATGCTCCGCAAGGAGGGTTTTTTTAGGTACTAAACGAGCAAACATTTTTTCGCGAGGCTTTGTTTGATTGAGCTGTCGACATAGTATGGCCGTAATTATAGACAATGCGCTTGAAATCCCATTATTCTGACCCGTAATCCTGCGTCTGGAAGGAAATCGGAAGAATACAATGATTGTGCGCAGACAGTAAGTACCCATGCATGGTTAATATGCACAATTTCTGAGACCTTTTCTTGTTGGCCACTCAGCTGAGCCGGAGAGCGTGGAAATCTATTGCCGTCCACTTAGTACGTGAACCTGAATTTCGGGTGGTCATCGCCGAGATTTTCGACCTCCTCCTTGGGTAGACTAAGCCTGTGGTCGCATTTCCCTTGCTCTCTTTTATTATTCTCGAGTTTTAGACCCACAAAGAACACAGTGCAGGCTAGACCACATAGCCAGAGCAGTCCCAATGATACTCCGTATCCCACTGGATATCTAGGCTTCTGATTCGTCAAGTAGATGTTGCTCGCGACGATGCCACCGCAATTACCAAAGCCGATCTGCATAGCCGCGCCAATACTCCGTTTGTAGTGCCCTCCCATATTGTTCTGTAACCAGACAAGAGTGATAGGTTGAGTGATGTACCCGCCGACCATGATGAGGAAGATTGCAACATACCGGCCACTTACTGAGACTGCGTCCTGTGCTAGGAGGACGATGTAACCAATGGTTGCTATCGCGATCCCGGCCATCGCGAAAGCATATCGATGGCGAAGGCGATCAGTTAGCAACGCGACAGTGACTGAGAAAACAGCAGCGACGATATAAGGTGGTATTGACATGACTTGAGCATGGACTGCGGTCCAACCTAACTGGCTGAGGATTGTGGGTATGAAGAAGGACGTGCTGTATCCGGTATTGTTTATGCCGAGATACATCAATATGCTGTTGACTCAATGCATTAGCTGATCTGAGATTGGACATTAAGTACCTTTAACTTACCCGATATAAATCTTCCAGTCGCTAAAAGCACGTCGCTTGGCCTTATTGTCTAGTCGATCCATTTTCGCTTCGGCGGCGTCATCGCTAAGTCGACGAAGAAGCAACCCACGCTCCTCGGTGGTGAGAAACTTTGATGTTTCCGGCCAGTCAACAATGAAGAAACGCGCACCAACAGCGACGACGATAGTCGCAAGACCTTCGATGATAAAAATCCAACGCCAGCCGTCGTAGCCTCCGATACCTGCCATATTAGCTAGTGCATAGGCGAAAAGCTGTAACAGCATCAGCGGTGATTCTGAATGCTGAAAAGACCGGGTTCGGCTACTCCACTCCATGCTCCCGCTAAGATCGTGCTCGCAAAGAACAAGTTGAACCGCCACTGTAGCTCGTACCTAGGATAATACATCGAGATCAAGTAGGCGCAACCTGTTTAGGGTCAGAAGCCATCTGAGATCGAACGAGCACTCCATCTTACCTGGAAAGAAACCAGCTTCGCACAGACCGAGAAAGAACCGACATACGACAAGGCCAGCAAAGGTCTTTGTTAGGCCCATGCAGACCGTCACGATACCTTCGCCTTGTGGTCAGGTAAAGTCATTGCCCATAGCGGTCACTTTGACTTACCCCACAAAATCATTATGGCGCTCAGCCAAGTCGATGGTGATATCTTCCGTATGATGATGTTGGCAGGCACTTCACAAAGAATATATGGGATGAAGAATATGAAGAGCGCAATATTGTAGTCATGCCCTTTCATGTGAAGATCTTTTTCCAAGCCTTGAAGTCGAGCATTACCGATGTTAATGCGGTCGATGAAAGCCAAAGAGTAGAGCAGGGCAATAGCCGGTATGACATGAAGATCGCATTTTCTAACCAACCTCTTTTCAGCTGCCCGATCAATGGGGTCCAAAACATGAACAGCATCAGCCCCAGAGCCGTTCTCCAATGTGTTTTTGCTGCCCCCACTATCTTCGGAGACAGAATGCTTTTCGAGGTTGCTGTTGGGCATTGTAGGGGGCTTGAATTCAATGAGAAGGGTTTAATCAGATGGAATGGATGATTTGTGCAAAGAATTGAACGGTAGACCGAAAGACAAATTGGAAAGTGGCCAGAGAGGGAAGTTGCGAATTGGACGAATATACAGGAAACAGGATTTGAAAGAAACACGATTGTAGGGTTACCTCGAAACTACATTGTAGGAAGGAGTGCAGAAGATGTTAGGGCTTATGTAGCCTTAGCCCAATCATTCAAGGGGTCTGGTGACATTCCAAGGCGCGTGCCRTGGACCGGWTAGAAACTTCCTTCTGCTTTTGCGGTTCCTTGAGCAGGAGCGAGCAAGCCCGATGAACTGGTACGACTTATAATGCTGATCCGAGTYGACTCCCAGGACGATGACGAGCCCATACTCCAAAGGTCCCGGCAGAATTCTAGCTAGGGATCTGTAAGCCTAATCGATAACAATGCATGCTATAGGTCATCGACTCCACCCAAAAGCAAGGTTGACCTGTTACTTTCTGTCGCGTGGTGTTAGGCATATTTGGTACCACATCTTAGAAGCTGAGTAAAGCCGATCAAGTTCTTGTCCTTGCGCAGGGTATTCGATCTCACGTCTGACACACTTCGGCTTCAAAACATGCATCCGCAGTATTCTAGCGTACTTCTAGAACGCAGCTAGGAGATTTTTCTAATGCCGTTGCAATTCCGAACGGCTTCGTGGCATTTTGCATAGCCGTAGCGTATCGTAGCCATCGATTCGTCTTTACTGGCTGGGCCACTGATTGAGCAGTAACAAGCGATGCATTGTTCTTTGCACGCTCATTGGCCAATGACTAGCACAAAACTTACAAATACCATGAAAAGGCCCAAATCGGCCGCCATGAACCGAGGATGGCTATCACAGGGTGCGGATGATGGATGTAACATAACGAATAGCAAGAAATAGTTGAACAAGATATGCGACGCTGTACGGCGTGCCGTTAGTGGCAAAGCGCAATAATCCCGCGCCCACGCTCGTGCCCGCAATAATTTAGAAGCTTAAATTAGGCCCTACGGCTTCTAACAGCCAACCTGGGAAGTTTATTGATTAGGTATGCTTTGGCGCTGGCGTAGGCACTACCTTACCTCTACCACCAAATAATTATTAGTTGTGTAATAACAACATCAATTCCTACTTGAACCTTACATTCCGAAATATCTAATTCCGCAATATTCAGCCTCATACTCTGTATGGCTAGGATTTCTCCTACTCTGTATATGCGGTCGTATTAGGTGAACTATTGTTGAAAAACAACTGATTTCAGGTTTAGTCCTATGGCGGCGCGCCGTACCGCTGGCGTTCTCGTGGTTATCCGTAGCATAAATTCTACCCTCTTGATAGGTAATCTAATCATACTATTATATTTACTACCGTATGTCTGCGAACCCTTAATCACACGCGCAAGAGCGTGAAGTTATGAAAGCGAGTTATATATGCATTACTGCCTGACCCCGCGTGGGGCCAGATCTCAGCTGCCTATCTAGGGCTGAACCTGCAGCTAACCCTAAGGTAAGGTACCTTAGTGATGRTCACCGTAGAGSACAGGCTATGAGAACACCAAMTATTTGAACATCTTGAGACCCAAGTTCAGTAGCTACCCAGAGCATTATCTGCCAAGTGCTCGCATAATTGCTACACTCATATACTCTAAGCTTGTGCTTCTAGCCTGCAACAATGTCACGAGCTTGGTGGAAAGAAGCTGTCATATACCAGGTGAGGATGTGTGCTTAGTAGCAAGGGGCCTAATGTGACTTACAAGTGCCAGGTGTATCCGTCGTCATTTCTGGATACAAATGGAGATGGGTGGGGAAACGTCAAGGGTATCACTTTCAAGGTCGATTATCTGAAGGAGTTGGGTGTAGATATAGTATGGGTATCACCAAGTCAGCTGTGTTTGACCTTGCAGCGAAGCCAATGACTGAGAGCCTAAAGTATACAAAAGCCCTCAAAAGGATATGGGCTACGATATAGCAGACTACAGACTCATCGATCCTATCTATGGTACAAATGAAGATGTCGACGACCTGATTTCAGCATTGAAGAAGCGAGGTATGAAATTAATGATGGATCTGGTAGTCAATCATACGTCAGACGAAGTACTCACGCATTTTTCCCGCTCTAAGAATCTGTGGAGCGATTGTGACACTAATCGAAGCTGACAGCATGAATGGTTCCGCGAGTCACGCTCATCGCTAACCAACCCAAAGCGTTCCTGGTACATTTGGAAAAAGCCCAAGCGCGACGCTGCAGGTAACCCTCTCCCGCCCAATAATTGGTCACAGATCCTCGGCGAAGCAAACAGTGCCTGGACCTATGACTCCAAAACGGACGAATATTTCCTCTCCCTGTTCACGCCGGAGCAGCCTGACCTCAATTGGGAAAATCCTGAGGTCAGGGATGCCGTCCACGATGTGATGAATTTCTGGCTCGATCGTGGCGCCTGCGGCTACCGAATGGATGTCATAAACCATATAAGCAAGGATCAGCGCTTCCCAGACGCAGAGCCCGTGATGGGACCGGACTATAAATACCATCCTGGTACCAAGTACTACGTGAACGGGCCGCGAATGCATGAATACATTCAGGAGATCCATCGGAAAGTCCTGGCGAAGCATGGCGCCGTCACTGTTGGTGAGATGCCTTGTGTTGATGATATTGACGAGATCATTCGCACCGTAGGAAGCAAAAGTGGCGAGCTAAATATGATCTTCATCTTCGACATTGTCAATGTTGACAATGCTGTCGGCATGGGACGCATGACGTGGCGAGATTGGACCGCCAAGGACGTAAGCCAAACAGTCACGAAATGGCAAAGAGCTATGATAGAGCATGACGGCTGGAATACCGTTTTCCTCGAAAATCACGATAACCCGCGCTCAGTATCTCGATACTGTGACGATAGCGATGCTTATCGAGAGCACGGCGCGAAACTGCTAGCGCTTATGCAGACCACACAGAATGGCACGCTCTTCGTCTATCAGGGGGAGGAACTAGGCATGAGAAACGTGCCCAAGTCTTGGGATATCGAGGAGTACAAAGATATCGAATCCATCAACTTCTGGAAGGCAAGCAAAGCATTGCACGCCGCTCACCCCGAACGTCTGGCAGAAGCACGCAGAATACTGGAAAGGAAAGCCAGAGATCATGCCCGAACGCCAATGCAGTGGGACGCTACTCTCAATGCTGGCTTCTGTAAAGAGGGAGTCGAGCCTTGGATGAGAGTAAATGACGACTACAAAGACATCAACGCGGAAAAGCAGCGTGCCACGAATGGCTCAACCTGGCGCTTTTGGCAGGAAATGCTGGCGGAAAGGAAGAAACATGCTGACATCTACGTCTATGGGGACTTCGAAGGGGTGGAGACGGAGAGCGATGAGATATTCGCATATGTGCGAACAGGGGCGAAGGGCGGAAAGAGGTTAGTCGTGTTGAATCTGACAGGCAAAAGCGTGAAGTGGGATATTCCTGGCGCTTTCAAAGTCCAAGAGTGGACGAATGGTAATTATCCAGAGAAGATCTCTGGGAAGGCATTGAAAGGCTCTTTGGATCTGAAGCCTTGGGAAGGCGTGCTGGCTATGTGTGAAAGTTAGGCATGACATATGATGTGTGGGGTGTGTTGGGTCAATTTGCTCACTTCTTTTTGAATTCGAACATCTTGCGAACTGCTTGGATGCTCACCAAGGACAAAAGTCGGAAAATTTCAAATTGAAGAATTTTGATAGTGCAATCAAGGGTTCCATTCCTGGAATAGATCACTATGCGCTTTGAATATTAACAGGAAGCAGTACATCACACTAGACATTTTGAAAGCACTTAGAAAATATAATCTCGGCATACCAAGCCGTGAAAGACCAGCTACGAATATCCGAGATAACCTTCACATCATCTGACAGAGGCCGCCAGACATATACTGCCGAGCAAGCTGGAGGTCTCGCATATTGCCCATATCTCTCGGTATTTCAACTCCAGAGGTGAGTGGTACATTTTTAGAACTTTAGGGCCGCCTGCAATAGCCCAGTATCATATGGGGGCAACTCGGGGCAATGCGGCCATGTAAGACTTAAGCTGAATCCCACAGTATTTACAGCTGCCGTAATTGCTTTTGAACGAAAGACCTCAAGTCCTCCACAGGAACGACTTCTTTCAAACCAAGCCTCCGACATTGCACTTCGCACKTTCTACCCTGCGTCCAATGCTTCCCCACCACTATCACAACAGGGTACCCAATCATGTCTGCGTCTCGAAGCTTCCAGCCAAGTTGCTTTTTCCGATCGTCAAGCAGAGTATCAATTGCTTCACCAGCTGTACGGTCCCCAGCACCCGTGAGTACATCGTAGACTTCAACAGCACCATTCTCCGTATCTTCGGTGGGAACAATGACTGCTTCGTATGGGGCTATGACGCGTGGCCAATTGAGTCCTTTGTCGTCGGCGAGGGCATCAGCTACTGCTGCTATTAACCGAGAGATACCTATGCCATGGCAGCCCATCTGCATCGGGACTTGGCTATTGGGTGAATCTTTTGTGGTGACTGTGGCTTTCAATGGCGTACTGTACCGCGTACCTAGGAGGAAAGTGTGGCCGAGCTCAACTGCGCTTTCAACCACGAGGGCTCCGTCGGCACATTTAGGACAAGGGTCTCCCGTCTCGGTCTTGACTAGGTCAATTCTATCTATCGATTCCTCAGACTCAGCAAGAATCGGAACTTCTACGCCATCAATTGAGGATACTTCGTTACAGGAGGAAATCTTGGAATATCGAATGTCAAACACGCGAAGAATCTCGGGCTTTGTAGCTATCTCGGCCTTGGATGTTTCTGGACGCTGCTGGAGTTGAAGATGCTTTCTAAACGTGGCCATAGGGTCTTCGACGCTGAGATCAATGTCTGGGAATCTTCTCTTGATTGCGTGGAGATTGATTTGGGTCTTTCGAATGTGCTTCTCTCCTCTAATTGAAATCTCGATTTTCTTAGGCATGAAAGCCTGAACTAGAGTGCCGGGGTTGCGGTTGATACCAACCCATTGCAAGCTATCATGCTGGATTTGATTCTGGAAGTCGTTGGAGGGGCTAAATGTGTAGCTGGTAGCCCTCCCTGTCGACTCATCATGATTGCCGCGGTCTGACATTGTGTGCATCAGGCGGCTCTGTGCAAGTTCCTCGTTTGCAGCATAATTGCAAGAGTTGCAGATAACAATGTCGTCTTCGCCTTTTCTGGTTTTCAGGTGGTACTCGTGGCTGATGTCACCACCCATCTCACCGGAGGCAGCTTCAGCTGTCAGGAACGGTATTTTGAACTCCTTAAAAAAGGCGTCGTAACTCTCGCGAACATGCTTATATGTTTGAGAAGCCTCAGAGTGGGTAGTATCAAATGTGTACAAGTCTTTCATCAAGAACTCTCTCGTTCGAAGTAAGCCTTGCCGTGGTCGTGGTTCGTCGCGGTATTTGCGAGCTACGAAATCAGCTTTCAGTAGAGATACGTTGATCTGGTTGCAACGAACTTATCTGGTACAGCCTAATGGGAAGATCTTTATAAGATTTAACTATGCTGCCGACAAGAGAAGTGATTTCCTCTTCATGGGTGGGTGACAATAGAAATTTGCCACCCTTACGGTCCACAAGTCGAAAGAGCTAACTTGGTCTGTTAGAGGTATTCTAAATGGCGAGTAAACCAGAATACAAGAGTACAGTTAAGACCTACCTCAGAATTATTGCTATCTAGCCTACCTGTCTTCTGCCACAATTCCTCCGATGAGAACGTAGAGAGAGATAACTTAGAAGCACCTGAGTATACAGTAAGATCTCAACAGTGTAAAACCTGTTGGGCGTTGTGCGCATACCAAGTCTGGCCATGTGTTTATCGACAAGCAGCGCAATCTTATCCTGTACCCGTAGTCCCAGTGGAAGAAATTGAAAAATACCAGCATGCGTCTACCAGATATGGTAAGCCGAGTGCGAATTAAATATTCGTCTTTCCCGCTTACCTGGCGTATAAAGCCAGCTCTAATCAGCAGGGAATGAGAGTCTTCTACTAAGGGTATTAGGAACCATTACAGGAGGAGGATAAATGCATTGACCATTCTCGCTGCCCTTTGATGGGGTTATACCCCCTGTAGGGATCCAGAACCCCGAGACTCGCTGTCTGCCGTCTTCCTGGGAAATTTCTTAGCTAGCTGTCTTTGGGACCTGATCATAGGCTGACTTACATGGTAAAAGCGTAGTTGGGAGATAGCAATTACTTTATATGGAGACCATAGGACAATTGTAGGGAAAGTTCTCACAGCATTTGAAGACCAATATACAGACTTCATTCAAGGCAGGATTATAGAGGGAAGATTTTGGTTGGCTTGGTATAGCGCTTCACACTACCGGAGACTTTTGGATGAGAAGGGCAAGCGACAACAAAATAAAGACGGCAATTGAAGCGATGCTTATTGCAAATCAATCCCTTGAGTATTTGATAGCTGGGTGCTCAGACAGATGCCAAGAATTGCTGCGCGCCAAAAAACGCGCCGGTGCGGAATTAGATCCGAGCGTTCGATAGTTGCTATGGGAAGCTGCAATTTGTAAATAGTGGGGTAGCGACGAGGATTACGCTTCCATACGACATCGTCCAAGAACCGCAATCCGACTGATTGAGCTTCATCCCCAAGAATCCGAGATTGCAGTAGCTGACAAGGGTTCAAGGTTGATTACGTTCTTCCATTGCTGAGGCTGAGGGGCCTGCCCTCTAGACTCCCGCCCTCTCAACTGAAAGAAGTCCAGTCGACAAGTAGATTACCCACGCTCATTCGCAAGTAAAAACACTGCTAAACGGCTATAGTATGCACCGACTTACTACCTACGCCATCTTTGCGCTCCTCTCCCTCCCCGCAGCCCTCGCAGTCCAATACTCGCCTTTCCTTGAACCCGACTTCTCACCAAACCCACCATACCACGGTCTCGTACACCTCGACTTCTTCCGGCGCGACTCCAAATGTGCAAATGACTGCTCTTCCATGAACAGTGCAGCTTGTTGTCCGAAGGATACCAATTGCGCACTCGACGAAGCCGGCAACATTGGCTGCTGTCCTAAAGGTGCTGCTTGTACCGGCTCTCTGGGTGACGGGCCAGCAGCACCCACTGGAGCTCCGGCAGCCGGTAGCTCGACGCAGGGTGCCACTTCGCAAGGTATAACGCATGCAATCACGGGTTCAAGCACCGTCGCCAACTCTTTCTACCCATATCCCTATCTACCGACCGCATACCCGAACGCGGCAGACTGTACATCGTCGTACTCGGCTTGCCAGGCAGAATCTGCGAAGTGCACTGGTTTGCTAGAAGGAGGAGGAATGGCTGTTACAGTTTCTGGCCCTGGTGGAGGTGTCACGCAGGCTGGAGCAATGGTGCCAGTAACAGCGGAGTCAATCTGCTCGAGCTTGAGTGTAGAGGCTTGTCATGGCTTAAGCTTATCACAATGCTCTACGCTCACGGGCGCCGCTGCTGCGAAGACTGCTGCCGGATCAAATGCATTTGTGGTTGGGAGTGCGAATGCGGTGCCGACGAGGTGTGCTGCGCTATACGGTATGGGCGTAGGGATGGCTGTTGGTCTAGCCGGTCATGTTGTGGGCTGAACTTTCTGGAAAAGCTGGGGATTTGCGTCTACAATGCGAGGTATTATGATGGTAATGGTGTTGATGTTCATCGGTTTGGGAAGGATCAAGAGGGGGCGGCGAAAACAGGGTTTGCAATATTGGATGACTTCGAAGAGTGTTATGTGTATAAGACAACTTCATAATGTATGAAAATTCAAGAAGGCATGAGGCAAGAGGCAAGAGGCAAGAGGTACAAGTCGATCGCGATATCGTCTTAGAGATAGGCCAGACATAATTCGATTTACACATATTAATGTAACCCTATAATTTGAGTGCAGCGGTAGAAAGCGTAAATTGAGGTGTCTTTGCTGTACTTGTGTCCTCGCGCGAACCTCCACAGAAGCAGGATTGATGCCATCATCAATCGTGGGGTGAATGGTGTATTTACTTTGTTGGGTGCAAAGGTGATCAAATGCTTGGCGGCCGATTGGCTGGGCCGTCTCCCCGCCAAAAGCGCCAAGGGCTAGTGTAAACATGCAGAATCGCAACCAATTGTACCCTCCGCAATTGTTCCGCTGTTGCCGATGATAAAAATCTTGATACTGCATCTATGGGTCATAATTGACCCTTCATTACGTCTACCAGCCCTCTTACACCAATTCACTCTTCAAATTAAAACGTGGTTGTTAGCGGGCGCTATTTTCCGATTAGCGGTGGCTGGGTGGGAGGAGGAGGTCGGGACAATCAATTTGGCGGCAAGATAACCTGCCCATGCATTCTGCAACTTCCCTTGCACTTGTCAATCCTCACTTGAGCTCACTGTTGTAGCTGTCGCTCGTTACACTGATTTTTGGAAGCTGTCGCAGTTCCCGATAATCCTCCCAAACCATTGAGAGTCTCACCGCAATCGAGCTTGATAAGAACACCGGTTTGATCAAACAACGAGAAGAGCTTCAGGCTCGTACAAGCTCATTCCTCACCAAGCTCACCCACATTCCTCAGCGATGCGGCTCTCACAACCGCCGACCTTGCTCTGCCTCCTCTTTACCATCCTCTCCTCCAAACATCATTGCCAAGCAAGACCGAGTACTCGAGACCAAGACTTAGTTAAATCGCAATACCATTATCTCTCTGAAAGGACTTGTGCAGGAACTGTTTGCGGCTGGGAACAGGTACTGTGCTGCACATCTGGTCAGGTGTGCTCGACGAATGCACAAGATCAAGCGGTGTGCGTGGACAGCACAAGTTCAGAGCAGCAACAGGAGAATGGTGCGAATGGGCAATGGGAATACTATACCACGACCTATGTTGAGACCGACCTCACTACCATAACATCCACATACAGTTCCTTCTGCGCTGCCACAAGCACAGCAGTTGAAACACCAGCGCCACTTAACTGCGACGCATCATTAAACGAGAGCCCATGTGGTACAATATGTTGCGCTGTTGGACAGTATTGTGCGGCCAACGGATACTGCGCAGCGAGCAATGCACAGGGTGAATCCAGCAGCGCTTACGCTGTGCCGGTCGCCACCACAGCAACGAACACAGCATTCATCCGACCGACCAGTAATGTCGCAACGACGATCACAACCACTGGTTCAGCCACGACAACGGTACCTTTTCAAACACCAACGTCAGCGGCCTCTACAGCGACTGCAGCGGCGGCCGCACCCTCGATAAGCAACAACGGCCTAAGTGGTGGCGCAATTGCTGGTATTGTCATTGGCGTCCTCGCTGCCATATTCCTGCTCTTCCTCTTCTGTACATTCTGCATCTTCAGAGGAATATTCGATGGCGTGATGAGTTTCTTCGGCCTCGGAAGGAGACGGAGACGAGAAGAGACCACAATAATCGAGGAGCGTCACTCGCACCATGCAAGCGGAGGAGACGGAGGACGGAGATGGTGGGGTGCAGGACCGTCACGAGTCGACCGCGTGGAAAAGAAGAAGGAAAGCGGCGTTGGCGGCTTTCTAGGTGTCGCAGGAGCTTTGGCTGCTTTGGCGGTACTTCTGGGACTGAAGAGAAGAAGAGACGAGAAGAAGAAGAGAGAGAGCGAATACAGCGACGCGAGCAGCAGTTACGTCTCGTATGAGTCTTATACAGTGTCAAGTCCATGTGAGTATCCAACTTGATCCGTCTCTATTCTTGTATATACTGACATTTTCTTCAGCCAGCGCATCCTCAGATCGAAGAACACGAGACACTAGGAGATCGAGGCGGTAGCAGACGGTACATGTGTAATTAACATTTCAATTTCGCGCACAAAAATGTTGCATTTAGCGAGTTAGGGATATCCATAGGGAAACGACCATAGTTGTCGATGGAGCAGGATCAGGCTGCCTGCGAAAAAATTGTCACAAGATTGACAGGATGAGAGACGTATATAGGCTTCATTGATGGACACCGAATTGTGTAGAGAGCCATAATAGCCATGAATCAAAATTCACATAGATATACCTATCTTGCAAGTAAGAGAAACGAAGAAGGACTATGTCCGTGCGAAAGAGGGGGGTTGCCTTCAACCTGAACAAAATCAAGCACGTTTTTGGCAATATGAAGGCCACCAATTGGCATGAAGCTGAGTCGAAGCTTGCTCAGGGGGCTGCCGCTTTAGCGAGGGAGCTGGGTGAGCAGGGGTGATACAGCCCTCCACCCTGGTGATGCGACACCACGACCGGGCTTCAACTGAACAACACCTCGTTTAAGTATTCAGAAAAGTGTGCACTCTCGACTAGTCTATTTTAGAGGTCCTAGCCGCTGAGGTGTTCAATGAAAGGGTGCGGTGCGCCGCCTATATTAGCTCTTCTATTCTTACTTTGAGACCTAAACAAGATAACCACTACCTCGCTAGGGATCCCCTTCAACTATTATCGTCAACTTTTATCTCTATTCCATGCGATTATGGGCCATGACTTCAAGTTTTGAATACCAGCCTTTGGAGGGAGAGTCCAACGACATACGTCTTGTGCAGATTCTAGATGATCCCTCAGCCTCGCAGCTTCGTTGCAGCATTATTCATGCATCGCTAGATGAACCACCACCCTATTTAGCACTTTCCTACACCTGGCAGCGGCCCGTTGCGACTCAACTCACAGATGCGGTCGAGGCGGTCTCAACGGCCACCTTGTCTATTGGTGGAAGGACTTTGGAGATCGGGACGAACCTGGGAGACGCACTACGCTACCTGCGTACTCATCAATTTGGTCTTTTCTGGATTGACGCCATCTGTATTGACCAAAAGAATTTAGATGAGCGGGGTGAGCAGGTTGCGCGTATGCGTAGCATATATTCGAAAGCTCAGGGGGTTCTGGTGTGGTTGGGCCCCGCAGCCAACGACAGCAACATGGCAATGGACCTTCTCATGTTATTAGCGCAACGGGTGGACAGTCACGATGCCGTAGCCTGGCTTGAAAATAATGTCTCGGATCCAAAGAAATTCGAGGCTTGGAAGGCACTGCGAGACCTTCTGTCAAGGAATTGGTGGAAAAGATCTTGGGTCATACAAGAATTCGCTCTCGGCCATGATGTAAATTTTGTATGCGGTGGACGGCGCCTAACATGCAGCCAATTGGGACGAGCGAATCAGCTACTGTTCGACGCTTGGCCAAAGATCTTTGATAAGGAAACGATGTTAAAGATTGGATTGAACGGAAGAGCACAGGACACTATGAGAAATCTGCTTACACTCCGCCGATACTTGCAATCCGGAAATACATTCTCGCTTCTGACATGTCTCTCAACGACTCGCGAGTCATTGGCATCGAACCCTCGGGACTACCTATTTGCTAAACTCGGTTTAGTTGGACCCAGAGCGACTGATATTTGTAGACCCAACTATCGCATATCAACATATGAAGTCTGCAAGACATTTGCTAAATCATATATAAGTAATGAAAGAGACTTATACATCATTTGCCTCGCCGGCATGACTCCCAGGCGCGTTGTTTCATTCCCGTCGTGGCTTCCAGATTGGGGTTCAGCGAGACCTGCTTATCCTCTTCGCTGTTCTTGGGCCGAGAATCCGCTGAATTGGCCTCACTATGATGCAGCTAGAGGAGCAAAGGCAGACGTAGAGTTTCTGCACAAAGATATCATCCTCAAATGCCACGGTATACTATGTGACGAGATCGATGGGATTATGTTCGATCCATGGGTACATCAAGAGCAAGACCGGATGGGTTTGCAATCATTGTACAATAACTGCGCCTATCACACTGACCAAGAATCGTTCCAGGCGTTATGTCGTACGGTCACTGCTGATACTGACCGATGGATCGAGCCTTCCAAAGCACCCGAAGACTTTGCACTCCTGTTCGCGAGGAGATGTCGAGAGTGTGACGACTTGCTACGAGGCGTCCAGACACGTCCTGGTCATATCCCAGCCACGACTCGACCCGGTGCGTCAAATTTCGAGAAACGCTGGCAAGGTATGAGAAATCTAAGACTAGGTGCGATCCTCCTGCAAGACCTTGTGAAGAAGAGCCTAGCACAACTTGAGGATTGCAGGCCATCAACCGAGGCACCTACCCAAGAACCAACAAGATTTGGAGTCAAACACCATGCCCTGTGGCCGGCATTCGAGCATAGCATGGGCCAAGTAATGTACCATCGACGCATTTTTACGACGAGAAACGGCTACCTAGGAGTGGGGTCTCGAACTCTTACCCGCAACGACAAGATCTACGTGCTCTTCGGATGCAATGTTCCTGTCGTACTGAGGCCTCGTGACCGGCAATACGAGCTGATTGGTGAATGCTATGTTCATGGCATCATGAACGGGGAATCTGTGAACTCGTTGGACTCAGGGAAAGCTCAATCAACGAGTGTTGAGCTTTGTTGACTTTCGTGACAATGAACCCATTCCGTAAAGAGGATCCCTCGGGTAAGGTTGGAACGTTGGCGCCTATACAATCGTTTGCAAGACATGTGAGCTCGGCTCGCTAGGTTGGGCAGGGGCTCAACCCTACACCAAATTTTCGTGGCAAACGTTGCTGCTGCTCTACCTCACCGCCGTTCATGTAGTCGTCGCCGTTGACAGAGAAGCCGTAGTATAATGTACTAGCACTCTCTATCCTAGAAAATTGCCAATCCTTCTCGTAATTGCCTGGTACTGGAAGAGTTTCACCTATCGACCGTATACACCCCTTAACCGTACAGGCCTCTTAAAAAGTTGGTCTCCTAGGCGACAGGATCAGGTAGTCTCCGGAGCCAAGTTTCAAGGGCTCTAGGCATAGCCCTGCAGGGCTGTAGGGTTGTGAGGTGTCTACGGTTTAGCCCTTCTACTACGATGGGCCAAGCCCCTGCTCCGATCCCCCGTCCGAAACCCAACCTCACCTCCTCATCCACTCCACGCATCTTCACTCGTTAACCCAGAAATCACCACCAATGCCTCCGCACCGGCCCCTCCATATTGCCTGTCTTGCCCCTCAACTCCTCCAAACTTCCACTCGCCGCCTCGGTCCCATATACCTCCAACAACAGCAACGCACACACGCTTCAACGCACCCCCCCGACGTCAGCGAGCACCCTTCTCCGGATACCGCGTCCCACGATAGCCACTTCGATCCGCCATCTGGATGGCTCTTTGGCGTACCGCCAGGAGAGAAGTATAAGGAGGAGGGATGGGAGAAGACGTGGGTATATGGATTTTGGGGGAGTATCCTGTTCGGGGTTGTGGCGTATGCTTATAAGCCTGATACTTCGTAAGTGTGGATCTTCGTCTTGGAAGAACAAGAGGCACAGAAAATGTCATGAGGAGGCTTGCTGGGTGGAATTAAGACGAATTGAGGGGAGCATGAAAACGAATCATACGCGGAGAACAATGTTTTTGAGTGGCAGAGAATGGGCAGTTTTCATGGAGAGGTTGCTGACTGATCGGGCTATAGGATACAGACATGGGCACTAGAAGAAGCGAGGAGGAGATTAGAAGCTGAGGGTATATTACCTGACCCGGACGATGAGGCTAAAAAATAATATGGGGGCCATACTATGGAACTCGTCAATTGACGGCCTACTAGTTCGTGGCTGGGAAGTTTGGAGCACGCGAGTGCTATGCGCGATGTTGCATACGATCCCGAATCTTTGGAATGTCTTGCCACAGCATTGACGGGACATTCGACTGTATATACGATGTGTGGATCTGCGAGTTAGACACTATAGACATCATTGCCTCGGGTAATCGAGAATGATAGACGGTGGATCTTCTGATTCTCGCTATTCGTATGACAGGATATGGAGTACAATATATTACATGCATGAAGCGATCAACCTATGTAAATGCTGAGCTTGGGATTTCTGTGTCATCTAGCCTTATTTTCCTATGGCACCCTCGATACCGAGATTTCGTTTACTTGGAGTATGCTTGGCGTATGCTGATGTAATTGACGGCTACTAACTCTCAACTTAACGACTTTGCACCCGTACTATGTGCTTGTAAAAGGCACCCTCCGCAAAAGAAGACGTAGGTGCAGATTTCTATGCGGGAGGTGTTGGCGAGGTGTTCAGTGGTGCTAATTAATGCTATAGACAAATTCCATGCTCTTAGGAGCATGCAGTAGGTATACACCTGTGCTATCTCAGCGACGAAGGGAAAAGGTATTGTGGAACGAGCCCAGTAGGTCCGTAGATGTTACAGCACTTCCCATACCTACTCTGAACCTGGCAACATTATACATACAGTCTGTCAACCGCCTACCAACCAGCCATCAACGGCATCTCAAACGAATCTCAACCAATCATCAATGACAAGCCAGTAGCACGTTAACAGACCATCAACAGCTTACCATCGACTTGTCAACCGACTCGGGTCCCTTACGAGGTTCAATGGTGTAAGCACTGAAATCTTCGAATGGGTCAGACGGCTTTCGGATTTTGCGCTTACTGAGCAAATCGATCAATTGATCGCCGGACCAGAGTAGCATTTACGATTTTGTATTTTTGTCTGTAGGTTTTATATGCCTGTATGAGAAGAGAAAATTGCGAGAAAGCTTTTAACGGGAAAGAAGACTCACCGTCGTAGCGTAAGACAAGGGGCGTAAGAACAGGCGTTACGATCTAGTAGTGTAAGTGGGACGAAGATTGAAGAACGTCTGGTAAACTATGGTACTTGTACGTAGGCGAAATGTACTGAAAGGACAGGGAAAGCTGGAGCTGTTCTCCACTCGCTGTAAACACCTCTCATTGCTGCTGTTTTTGCCTTCAATGACAGGGATACTTAGCTTGGAAGCCGTAAAACAATGGTCATAAATATCCCTAGGAAAACTTTCCATACTGCAGTTGCACTGTACATGTTTCCCATGTATTGCTGCAGACACCGTTGGCCACTCACATTGATCAGGGCTATCGGCTGGCCCGCACGGCGGTACCCTGGTTCCAGGTTGACTTCCAAGCTTTGCGGGCCGTTGCCGGCACCCTTCGTCAAACCTGGAGCCGCACCAACAGTATCGGACTACAAACGGCGTCGTCGCGAAGCTTACTAAAGGTATGCCTTGACCGATTAACGTCGAGTCTTACACCTCCAAACTCATCTCGTCAGTCCCAGCCATCATGGATTTCCCAAGCAACCATACAATACCTCTCCCCTCGAAATCCGAAACCCTAGGCCTCTCCTACACCTTCCTCCTCTTTCCCGTCCTCTTATACCCGATCCTTTGCGCCCTCCTCCGGTACCACCGCCTCCGCCAAACCCTCGAAGAATTCCCCTACACGACTCGAAAATCTTTTGCTTCCATGACCAACGAAGATGCGTTTCACATCCAACAGAATCTGACTGCCCTTGAATTCCCCTTCACCTTCGAAAAAGCCCTGCAATTCGCGCTCTTCCGCACCTACGGCATCCCTTCTATATCCAGCTTACTCGCACACACGGAGGAATTTTGCGAGGGCAGCAAGGCGACGAAACGATATGCAGATACCGTAGTTTTGATAGCGGAGTTCATGGGCTACAAGCCGGGCGAGGAGAGAAGTATAGAAGCGATTGGGCGGATGAATTATATTCATAGTGTGTATCAGAAGGCTGGGAAGATTAGTAATGATGATTTGCTTTATACGTTGAGTTTGTTTGCATGGGAACCGGTTCGGTGGGTGGAGAGATGTGAGTGGAGGTGTTTAGAGGATTTTGAAAAGGCGGCGATGGGCACGTTTTGGAAGGGAATTGGGGATGCGATGGCGATTGAATTTGGGGGGTTGAAGAGCGCGGAAGTGGGGTGGAGGGATGGATTGGAGTGGTTGGAGGAGGTGGGAGATTGGGCGGAGGATTATGAGAGGAGGTGTATGGTGCCCAGTAAAAGTAACAAGGTTGTGGCGGATCAGACGGTTAAGATTTTGTTGTGGCACGTGCCGAGATGGGGCAAGGGAGTGGCGAGGAAGGTGGTTTATGCGCTGATGGATGAGAGGCTGAGGAATGCTATGATGTAAGTTCTTGCAGTGAAGGAGGTTTTGGGAGGTGCATGCTGATGTGTTGCAGGTTCAAGAAACCGGAGAATATATATTTCGTCCTTGTCTCTGTAATCTTTGCCGTGCGCAAGCTCTTCCTGCGATATCTCTGCTTGCCACGGCCCTATATTCTGCGCTATCATCTTACAACCGAAAAGCCATCCGAAGAAAACACTTATTTTGTAACGATTTATGAAGCTGCTCCCTGGTATGTAAAACCAACGCTCTGGAATCGCTATGGCCCTTTTGCATGGATCTCCCGGCTTAGAGGTGTCCCGCTCCCGGGAGATGAGGGCGAGAAGTATTGGCCAAAAGGGTATAAGATAGAGCAGGTTGGGCCAAAATCTATGAGAGGAAAAGGCGCTGATTACTGGAGGGAGTCGAAGGAGAAGCTGACGAGAGAAAGGATGGTAGGTTGTCCTTTTGGGCGGTCGAAGATGGAATGAAACTAGGGCTGTGGTGACTTACAGAGAATGATTGTTATGTAGCATCGTGGTTGCTGGCACCAGATTCTCAATTTCAATTTTTAAGCATATTCGCTGCCCGATGCCTCCAGCTTGTTCGGGGTGTCCATTGAACTTGGCGTATATTTCACTCTATTGAAGCCTTACTATCACAGGAGAAAAAAAGTTTCTGGCAAACCCCATACTGTCCTACCAATCCGTTCGAAATCCATGACGGCACAAATCTATATTCGATAAATCATGTATACACAGTCCTTTGAGAAGACAAGCTACGGACTTAATGAATTTATGCTCAGTGCTGTGTCCCTCCGCATGCACGTTGGGGAGTGGCCGGATATCATTCGGGCATCAAAACCCTAAAGCCGGGTCGCCTACCTTAGGCAATAAACTAGCCCCCGGAGCGGGGGGCTTTTGGCGTGAAACTTGTATTCTAGGGTATTGGATCTAGGGGACTCTGGGGTTCAGGCCCATAGGGCTGTACGGTTGATAGGTGGACTCTTCTAGCTCCCGCCCTTGAATCGGGCCCCTGATACGGAGAATGAAAATAAAAGTCTTGATTTGCGCTAATCATTTCCGGATAAGCCCTAACCCTAGCTCCGCAGTCCCCTAGAGCATGCCTGTATCTTCGGGGGGCTACAACGCCTAGATGATGACCTATCAGCTGGTGCTCTAGGTAGAAGTCCCCTATTTAGGGTGTCTAAAATCTTAATAGCCCCCTATAGATAGGCCCTGAAGCGGGCGTTGGCCAGGCACCCTCCCAGGGGTGAGCGGATAGGGCTGAGCTCTTAGCACGCTAAAGCTGTTAGCGCAAATCAAGACTAATATCTCCATTCTCCGTACCGGACCCAAACTTCGGTTTGTAGTAACAGCTCTTCACTGCAAAAGTGTGTCCGCGTCGAGAATTCTCCTGTCACCTTAATCATCCTAATTGCTACAATGCCCCGCCAAGTCATGCCSTCCACCCYATCTCCCTTACCTGGTCAAGAGTGCCTCCCAATGGCCCCCGCTCTCCGAACCGCAATAAACACAGCGCAAACAGATCGGCTTCGTTGTACACTTTTGTCAATCTGTGACGCGTCTGTAGAAGCGTCACGCATTGCACGCGAGCTGTTGTTAGTTCCGGAGACCAACGGACGCGTAGGACAGCGGAACGATCCTGGACGCGTGATATGTGACGAACAAGAAGGCTGCTCTGAAGGAGAGGAGCACAGCGATCAACACAGTAATCATCCTGCTACTACCCATGTGCAAAAAGCTCCAAAGCGGCTTCGACCGAGATTCGCCACTTGTATGAATTGCGATCAGGAATTCGATGTAACTGAAAATGGAAAAAAGGCATGCCGCTGGCATGACGGTATGGGACTAAGTGCAAACCCTGTAGTGTATCATATTGACAGCTAACATGGTTATAGGCAGAAGGGAGGCCGATCATGATGGCGATTTCTGGGCTGATCATGATGAGGATTGCCATGGACATATCTCTGATCTGGAAGACGAGTTTCCCGAAGGCTTCATATACAGTTGCTGTGGCAAAGCTGGCGATGCAAAAGGTTGCAATAAGGGACCACACCAAGAGGTCTCGCATAAGCGTGTACGATATTAGGTATACACATTGATATCGGCAGCTGAAGAAAGATCCGTGCCTCCCCGATTTACATTGTCCTACCCCTCAAGGATTGAATCTCTTACGGATGGTACCCATGCAAGAGCCTCGTTCTCCATGGACTGTGGTAGCTTTTCACGCGGACTCGATTACCGTCATGACTTGGTCGAATTTCCAAGATTGGGAAACAGTCGGAGGCCTTGTACAATAGATTTCCATGTTTTGGTACGTGATTACTCGAACATAAGCCGAGAAAATCCGGAATAGAACATTCGAACTGCAATGTTGACACGAAGCGAGAGGCCATTGGGGCCAGAAACCCCTGCTCCAAGCACTTGTTGCTTTATAACGTCTTTCGATGTCAAGCGTATGGGCTCGACCTCAAGAGCACCCGTCTAGAGATCGAAAGTACAGTACGAGCAGCTGCAATGATGTTTAGGTTCTTTATGGTGATGGATCCGGGAAGCTTAGCGCGAGTTACCCACTTCACGCCTCAGTGGCTTTATTTAGCGCCAGGGTCGACCAACATCAACTTCCCTTGCTTTTAAGGCTGAAGTCAGCAAGATTGCTTACCACTTAGGAATCATCGAAGATGGAGGATAATCGTCCCGATAAAGCCGTGAGGCCACTTCTAAAATGTACAGAACATACTCATCCCAGCCATCGTCATCTCATCAACCTTTGCCCTCCTACTGTCTCGCCATCTCCTACCATCCGAAACGGTTCGGTCTTACACGATGTCAATCCCGAGAATCAACCCAGCGCACCCGAACCTTACCTCTCCAACAGATCAGAAGGTATCACAGATAGATGCGAACCTGAGGCTTGCCACTGAGAATGCCCAACCAATTCTCCTGCGTCGATTACTACACGAGCTCCGCGATACGCAGCCAGATGCCCATAAGGTCACGGGCGCGTTGTTGCTCGCCACCCAGCAGAGGTACACAGAAAAGATCAAGGCAAGCAAAGGTACGCAAAGTGATGAGGACGAGGAGGACGAGGAGGAAGAAGRAGAAGATGAAGATGATGAAGATGAGTCGGGAAGCGTTGGTTCCAGTGACGCGGGAGAGATCTCTGAGCTGAGTTCGGAAGAAGCGGAGGACGATGAAGATTCAAATAATGACTCTGGTGATGATATGAAGAGATCGGAACTTGGTTCAGGGGAAGAGGACAACGGTACGGATGAAGAGGGGGCTTCTACCACGACTTCAATTCGGCACATGTTTGTCAAGAGTGAAATGTGGCAGAAGGACTAGGAGACCTTTCGAGGGAATGGGTATAGCACATGCACGTTGGGTTGGGTAAGTCACATGGTTGTTGTCAGCAGGATTCAGCAGTCAATGGTTTCAGCTGATTGATTTAGAGTCAAGGGAGGAGCAGAAATCAATGATCTTCCTCGAGACATATCATTGACGCCCTCTGTGTACAAGTCATAACAATTTGTGGATCCAAAACTGGGCAATCGCTGGAGAGAAATTCATAATGAAGGTACTTGATAGCGCTGCCGAATGCCGCTACTTGGACACATTTAGCGAAATATTTCGTGGTTCAGAGAGAGGTAGGGTCGAACCTGCAAAAATATTTGTCTAGCCCGGCTGGGCACAGCGTCTGCTTCATCAAAGTTTTGGTTTTCCTATCTTTTGATCAGACCAGGTATGTGCGCGAGAAGAAAATAGTAATGACCATTGCACCTACCATTGTTATTGCTTCTGCTGTCACTTCGCTCCCATATTTGCTCCCATTGGCTCAGCCACTCAGGTACAGGTATTCGTCCGCGCGGGTTCCCGTTACGGAAGGGGTCATTGACGGCATCGTTGTACTTATGTCCGCCAGGTAGGTGATCTCGTGCCAAAGGGCGCTGTTGCGCTGGTACTTGAGAGCCTTGCGTCGGCGGCTTTACGCCATCCTTGGGCTTTGGGTCACTGGTGGATGGTTAGTAACATACTATGTCCACAGCTGAAACATGATGGCGAAGACATGAGATACGACCAGCGCAGCGGTGCAATGGTGCATCAGACGCTGCTGTGTGTATAAGAACAAATGCTCCAAGGTTGATCGAAGTGCAAAGGGACGAGGAAGGTTGGAAGCCTTCTGTGTTGAGACTCACCTCATGCCTGATGATTGGGTGGTGTGTTAAGTAAGCAACGGATTGGGCAGGGTTTGGATGCTCTGAAAGGGAAGGGGAGTTCGGTTGCTTGCAATTGAAGACGGAACAGAAGTTGAAAGGCATTTTGAGGGATTATATACATAAACTGGAAGTGGTGCAACACAGGGCATCCGTAAGGAATGATGATTGTGCTTTGATGATGGTCGCTTGGTGCTGTACCTCTAGTTCGCGTCGGTGGGATGAAATCAGGTCGGAATATGAAATATCACAGGCATCACCGTGCTTCTAGCATCAAAAAATGGAATCTGATGCGACAAAGCTACGCCTTCATTAGCTTAGTATTTTATCGTTAAGGTGGGATAAGCCATGTGTGTACGTTTTGATCGCAGACCCTTGATTGTGACAGGCCACGGGGGCGCGATAGCCTGCAGGAGGCCTGCGTCGGCAGCGAATGAACGCTGTGGGTAGCCTTGAGACCCAACTACGGATGACCCCGCGAACTCTGCCTAGGCGTTAGAGCATAGACGGATCAATCGGATGGGCTTGTCTCAAGGTCGCAGAGCTAATCGTACCCCCAAGCCTGTGTACTAGTATCGTTGGACCGCCAACTGTGTCCAACCGCCGCTCTGGCGCTGACCGAGAGGGTGACTCGGGAGGATTTGATGGCCCAGTCCGCACCAGCATCCCAGCAGCCTTTATCAAATCTCAGCACTCTGCGTCAGCATCCCGGCACTCTGCGTCAGCATCCCAGGACTCCACATCAGCATCCCGGCACTCTGCATCAGCATCCCAGCACTCCACATCAGCATCCCAGCACTCTGCATCAGCATCCCAGCATAAGACGGGTAAACAACACAAGACGGATAAGGCCAGATGGCGTTTTGTGGCTTGCAGGGATATCAACCCCGTCGTTAGCGAAGTTTGCGCGACGTTTATCGAAGGTCATACCTATTTTCACAGCTTTCGCAAGATAATTCGATCACACATGGACCACATCTAGTGGTTTTCGTTCTCACTTATCTTTTTTGGGATGTTGCAAGCGCTCAGCCACAGCTAATTATGCAGGCGAGGGAACTAGTCGATAAAGTGCTGATAGTATATTCGGCGGCCGTGCTTCACTGTTGCTGAGCTAATGCCAAAGTGGCCTTTGCGCTAGCCTCTCGTATCATTGGCGCATGGACTGCTAAGCGTCCTCGATTGCCCACAGAGGACGATGGCGATGGAACAAACTGAACGTTGAAGGGTACTTGCCGATATCGAAACATTGCATCTAGTGACCCGGCATGAACCGAGTAAACGTATACCGAGGGTGAACCAGACATGAAGCTACGGTTTGGACAGAAAAGTGGCTGTGTATAGCTGGACAACGCTCATGGCCAGGTATGTAGGAGGCCATAACCTGGTTTTACCCATCTGATTCCCTGTTGCGATTGCTGACTACCGAAAGTGGGGGACTCGCACAGTCCGCGCTCCGGCATTTTGCCTGCTTTTGCCTGGATAGCCGGAGGAGACCTGTAAAGATTTGACTTGGTATTGACTTATCCTCGGCAGATTTGCTTAACGCCAACATCATTATTAGTTGATATCAGCTCATTTAGGAGCGCGGGAAGTCATTCAAAGGACGCGATAGTATACTCATTATTATCCTTTAATGTCTATCCCACGATACTCGAGCATGACCTCATGGTTCATGCAACAGCTGAGGCACTCCTGATCCTATAATGTGGTCTACCTGTCACGCCGCTTTTGGCTTACGACAAGAAACCTACAGCGGGTCGAGATACCCTTTCCGACGGTCATGACAGCTCGTACACTTCAAGCCCGAAGTCGTTCAATTTGTCCTTAAAGACCTGACTTACCTGCAAAGATATCGACAATTTGGTGGAAATAGAATTCTCACACAAGACCACTGACTCATTTTGGGCTTGTTGCCGTACCCCTTTGCCATTCTCGATCCCATTCACCCAGCCATTGCGGAATAGAAATATCATGGCGAGGACTTCTGTTTCGACGAAATTTGGTCAGGGCTTCTTGATACCTTCGTCCACCCAGCAAAYAATTTTGTGTGCAGTGAGACTGAGTAGCAAATACGCTGAGAATACTGTCGGAGTACAAAGCATCTCTATCTGGAGTGGCTATAGCAACAAGGCCATGAATTCGTCTTACGACATATTGAAGTTGTAGGAGGGCACTTGCGTAAGCCGAATGGCGAATGTTGAGATTTCTCAGTGAGCCTCCATGTGTGGGAGACAAGATTAATGGATAAGTATCTTCGATCTAGGCACCCGGGCACTTTATTTGCGACGAGGTATAGCATAGTCGTAAGGTCTACTCTCGGGGTGTCCGTGGTTTTGTCTCCTACTGAATGAAATCCCTATTGGTCTGGCGACTTGAAACGTATTTATYGACTCGCTTAGGTCTAATGCCACCTGCTCTGCTTTTGGAGTATGCTTACCTACGACAAAATCACCTGAAGATTCCCTTATCTAATGCCCAGGATGGATGATGAGAAGCCTAAGTTCATTGATTCTATAGGATAACACCCTCACAGACTACTCATCTCTGAAGGACGAAATACATATCTATGTCCTTGTATCCCTTGAGAGGAGCTRTTGAAAGGAAACTTTGTATCATTTTCCAGTTTGCCCTTTCTGCATCGCGCTACTTTAGTCCAATCTTCACCTAGCTTATTCAAAGGTGGATTTGGAAGAATCTGTAACGAGAACGTATTGTTGAGAGATTTGCCCAAATAGATTTAATTATCTCCTGAGACTTTTTATAAGAATTTCGTACATCATCTGTCGCTTGTGACGACAGTTTTGCGTGGCTCTTCAAACTCTACCTATTCGTGAAGCAAGCAATTCCAAGGTTCATCTTATATAGAGGACTAGGCACTGCTCCAGATCAAACCGCACATACCMACGATTGAGTCATTAAGGAAGGCAAGCATTCAATCTGTTGAGAAACAGTTTGTCCAATCACCATGACAATGGCATTGACTATCAACAGCCTGACCTTTTTCAGAGTTTGGGCTTGCCTACAAAATCAGTCAATCTGAAGCCAATATGACCGCTATCAAAGCTACTCACCATGCTTATCTCCTTCAGGATTGATGCGGTTCCATTTTGAGTCCCATACATGGAGCCATTGAGGTATCCCCATACCCTGTCGTGGATTGTGGGTAACGCCACATAGGTACTTCTTCCCTCCGGGTAGATAGTCATTGATAGGGTGAGATCGTCGGCTCGTAGCTGGGGGATCATTGGAGAAACCCTCTTGTGAGCCTTGCTTCTTTGAATCGCTGAGTGAGATTCAGTGAAGTCCTCATTGGAATTGGCAGGACCGCGTGTGATAGCGAGTGCTATCATTTAGACAGAAGATGAAGCTGGGTGGTAAGAGGTGGAAGGAACTCGAGGGACTCACGTCATATTCAATCCGGGGCAAGGCTAGGATTCAAGCCAAGACTTTAGCGACAGTGTGTTCGAGTGCAGGGGCGAAAAATTGTGGTCGACTTCACCTTTCCCGGGAGCTGCGAAGAATGAAACAGAATTCGGAGAAGCTCAGCGTGCGCACTTTAAGTATGCGAAGTGCGTTGTGGGGCCCATAATCAGTCCAATTTACAACATAATGCCAAATGCGACTAGGGGAGCATTGGGGACGTATTCAGATACTATGGAAAGCTTAATCCAGTGTCGTAAACGCTTTGATCATTAGCCACGCAGAGAGAATGATTGGCAAATTTTGCACCAATCGTCACGACCCGAGCTGAAGGTGCGAACGCATTCAGAAGGCTCGCTCCTGGGAGATGCATTAAGCCGCGCAAGAGTCATTGCATGTTGCCCAAGTAGTTCGGAAGAATGAAGTGGACTACTGTGTCATACTAGCAGGTGTGGCTGAAAGCTGATCGAGAAGATCGGTGTGGAATTGCACAGCCAGTGACGGGCCACAAGAGAAGCCGACCCAGTGAGCGGTGAGTATCCAAGTCTTTCAACCCTCACTTGATACGGCTTAATGCACAAGAGAACAACCGAGGGAACCAAATTTGCGATTCGGGCGCTAGTTCCCCCGATGGCGCGCGTGATGATGTGGCTGTGCAGTGCTCAAGCCACAAGCTTATACTTCTACTCCGTTCCGCCGATAACGTCAACAAATAGAAATCGGTCTATGCCTGAGAACGCCCATCCTTGACATCCTTTCTTATCGCTTCAACGACACGGTGTATCATTGGCCGCCAACGTGAATCGTATCGGTCCCGGGTTGTCGATCAAAACGGCTCAGTGCAATGCACCTTCATGTCATTAGCAGCGATTCCAGCGCTCAACTGTCTGCCAAGACATGGCTTACCTGGGAGTGTGCCTCGCCCACGGAGATCAAGAAGATATGAGGCATTTCTGGTCGGCTGAATAAGCGGAGACCTGATAGGGTACATTCGAGCTGGACTGCGCTAGTCTGGGAGGTCTGAGGACGCCTACTCTTGCCCTGACGGAACATCGGACGGAAATCCTAGACTTGATTGAGCACCTTTGTTGGTAGGCAATGAGGTTTTTGCTACACGAATTTCGATTTCAAGAGATCCCATTGTAGCAGACCCACGGTCCAGAACCATCTTCATTGGTCTAAATTTTTGCTGTCTAAGCTTTGGCTACTTCGTATATCGCCATGGTACAATCCCAGTCGGCGCCTCGCAAGTCTGATTGGTCTCTCCTCTTCGTTGTGACTATACTAATACATGCAGAGGAAGATCTACGTCTTACAAAGGATAGCCAAAAAGGCTTGAATGACGCAACATGCGCTCTGATCAAGGGTACTTAGAAAATAGTGTCACAAATTGGTAATAAGTTAAACGAACCGCTAGTACGAGACTTTCCTTCCTTTTCATAGCTTGGGCTTGCCTGTACGATGTCAGATCCTGTACAGCAACAGCCAGAGGGTGTTGAAAGCGAACTAACCATTATTACCGGCCTTGCTAGTCATAGCATCCCACTTCTGCTCCCATTCGTGCAGCCATTGTGCTACCGTTTTGTTCTTTCGAGGATTAGACCTGGAAATGCAGCCAAAGAGTCCTCGATACTTGTTGCCACCAGGAAGTTGATCTTGCGCATGGGAATGCTCCGAAGCCTCGCATTGTGGGGAGCTGTCCCCTCTTTCGATCCCTGGGTTACTACTGCATGTATCAGCAAACATTACACTACCTAGTCTTCGTAAGTGGGATCAAAGCAATTGTATTCGAGGGGTTCGACAAACGTCGTGTTCACTGAGCAGGGAAGCTCATCCAAGTTAGGCATCTTACACAACCCTCCAAAAGCTCACTAAATTGGAATGTCTATTAGGCTTAGCAGCAATAGGAAATTGGCAAGACATAGCTTTGAATTCAAGGTTTACAGCTGCCTTTATAGACCTCTGAGTCCAGTACTATATTTTTGGGTGCTGGGAAATGGGAGATGACGGTGAGAAAATGATGATCATTAAGAGAAGCAAACATAGTAACATCTCGCTGAGCAACGCAGCCATCCAACGCTCACCACGTGTTCGGATACCTTCGCTTTGTATATTTCGTGGCTATTGTGTTTCTTTCTTCAGCTCTAAACGCTCGCCTGTTACATCTGCCAGGAATAGACGGATTTTCCCCAGCGCGTAGCCTTGAGATAAATAATTAATATTGCGGAGAGAGATGGCTGCGTTGGTCTATTGTTATCAAAATGGCCCCCAGCATATACCGCTGATCGCTATCTTTGGTTCTCCCATCCACCAGACTTCAAAAAGGCCCCAAGACCTGTAATGGTGGGTCAGCGTGGCAGGTTGGGCATACGGTGATCTGAAATTACACATTGTAGCTGCTGCATCGACTAAGCGATCATATTATACCCCCATTGGACAATCAGCTTACGTTGTTCTGGTTTATGTTGCACTGATGAGCGCTAAATCCGGTAGCAATCTCCTTGTGGCGTTTCGCTGTGGGGGCATTCCATGCAGCTAAGGGTGGGTAGCTTATTCCTTTTCCTCAGGAGATCTTCGCGCTTACAGATACCTCGCTGGTTGGAGTTGTGCTTGAACATGGTCAAGCCCTAAGGCATCCAACTTGTTCTGTGAGAGATATTGCCACGAGACCCATCAAGGTGTTGTATATAGGCATTGGGACTGGATATACCAGTAGAGTCAGTATTGATGTTTGGGCTTGTTGGGCATTTTTGCGAGGGTCAGAATCGTTCGGACTCTCCTCCGATCTGACACTTAGGACCACTTTAGCAGAAGTCGGCCAATGTCATCAGGGATGACACCTAGAAAACCGTCCATCAATGGATTCCTTATGTATATCCTGGTGAGCCAATTATGTTAATAAGCTGCAAAATGCGAACTCCAGAGTCATAATCGGAGGATCTTCTTGTCAATTGCAGCGCTTTGTAATGCACGAACAGACAGGGATCTTTGTGGTTTTTGCAAAACCACAAAGATCCCTGTCTGTTCGTGCATCTCAAGTGCTGTTAGCTCTGCAGATCTTGGAGCCATCAGCGGGATCAGGAGAGAAGTGGACATATCATTCTGTCCTTTGGCTGTGCCACGGGTAGAGTAACCAGATCAGGCGCCACCTCGTTCGCTGGTGACTCCGCATACTAACCTCATTCCGGTGACTCCACATACTAACCTCATTCGGCTACAGATGGTGTACAGAAAGGGACACCAAAAGTCCTGATCTGCGCTAAGTCATTCTCAGCAAGCCCTAACCCTAATGTCAGATATGGCCCCTGGAGCCCATCGACGATTCTTGACTCACGCTAATTGTCATGGCGTACCAAGATATCAGCCCTATGGATTTCACCCCCAGAGGGGTCGCCTAACCGGCACCCGCTTGAGGGCCCAGTAGGGGGCTCCGTGACCTATAATTCGGGGGGGCTACGCCTAAAGCACCCTGTAAGAAACCACAGTCTAGGCCCTACAGCAGCCCGAGGACACTGGCATGCTCAGGCGGTCGTTATCTAGAGTCAGGGTTAGGGCTTTGACGAAAACGGTTAGCGCACATCAAGACTTATCCTGTCATTCTCTGTCTGGGGCCTTAAATTTGGTTTCCTAAGGACCATCTTAGATAAAATGGCCCCCAATTGATTCATGTATTGGGCGCGAGGAGTCCCTTATTAAGGGTCCCTAAGCGTTTATCTTAGGGGCAAGTTGATAGGGCTATGTTCTTGGCGCGCTAATGCCATTCGCGCAAATCAGGACTTTGGTGTTACTCTCTGTACAAGCCCATGAAATGCGCTTCCAACTTCAAATCCTTGTCTGCTCTTCTACAGCTACTGATAACTGAGCGTGCGCCGATAATAACATTTTTATAAAGCCTTAGACGGTTAGCTGGCTCGACACACGCTTGTCCGTCTACAAGCAATCCACTCCGAAAGGAACATCTTCCAACGAGATTACTGGGACGCAAGGTACCACAATCAACTGCAAATGAAGTACATGTCCTGCCGCCGAAACAAGCTCTCTTGCTCCCGCCACCCACTGTTGTATATGCTCTGAGTTCTTCCACCTTAACTCCTACAAGAGATTTTGACCGTTCAATGTCCATGACCTCCGCGACACAACCTTTTGTACCCAATGCTTGGCTTTGCAGTGTTAAAAGTTGCAAATGTGGAAAATGTTGAGGATAGGAGGAAGCTAAAGCGGAGAATTCTCCTGAGCACGGGATAAGTCCCATGCTCGTTTCCACTCGCAGAGCCATTGCGATATAGTAGCTTTTCTTCGAGGGCTATGTTCTCATGCGGTTCCAAGCATGTGAAGATATTCGTGCCCGCCAGGCAAGTCGTTCGCCGCTTCTTCTTGCTTGGCGGATGGACCGTCCGTGGATCGCTCTCCATGAGATGCAATGGGCCTGTTCGTAGGATCTGAATGTCTGATGGATAATTAGCACGACGGCCCTGCAAAGGCAGGCAAATGAGCTTGGCTCGGCTCGAAGCACAAATCATGGTGACATTTTGTTGCAGATGCGAGGAATGTGCAGAACCAAAAAGCCAACTATGTTGGAGCTAACATGTCATAAGAAGGGGCAAAATGGAAAGGAAACGAACGGCGTGATATAGGGCCAAGAGAATCTGTTGGCAGCACCAAGGATGCATCTCAAAAGCCCCCGGATTGTCTGGGTAGGAAGAGGAGATGATAAGAACTCGTCCTCTACATCGCAGATAGTGCACAAAAATCGGGCTTGCATATATTCCGAAGGCAGGCCAGAGAAAGGTCAGCACCTCCATACTTATATCCTAATCCCACGAGGCAGGATCAGCTAGCTGAATTCAGGGTCACACGATGGCATTGGCGGTGGACATGGGTCGTCTTTGGCAAGGCTAGGCAAGTATGCACGCCTGTGCTGGTCACTWCCCGATTCCTAGGGTTGGATGTTAGGTACAGATCAAACGAATTGTTTGCCGTTACATCTAGCCAACCCCAGGTACGTTTCGACATCGGTTCCTCCTCTAAGTGGGTGTTCTGGTGTAAGAGAACGAGTAGGGCTTCGGGACCATCTGTAGAAATCATTCTCGATCGCTGAAGCAGTTGTGGCTTGCTGCCAGGCGTTTTTCTTAGATGTGACTGAGGTGCTCATGCTCATTTCTATCGACTGTTGTGATGAAAGTTAAGCCGCGCAAACGTTGTCGCTATCAAACCGCATGGGCTGTATTGACTTTTCGCCTATACAATCTGTCTCACCCGACAGCTGCAGTAACCCTTTCATTCAACAGTTGCAACCCAGGCCTCGTGACAAGGTTTCATGATACGAAGGTTGTGGTTACGATCATAGCGCGCACGCCCTGACAAATTGCCTCCTACACCGAGCATGTCCTCACGATCTACAGATCGATCAAAAGTAAGTGCGGGTGGAACCGAGGCCATGGAGTCTGCTTTGGGGCTCTTTCCGAAATGGCAATCAAAACCGACCATTCCAATTGTGGCTCATCAATGGGGGTTGCCTGACGATTATTTTTTCACTGCCTCGTGGACGATAGTCATTGAGATTGGGGATAAGTCTTCGCCTCGCTGACTGCGCCTTTGTGAAGACTAACCCAGCGCAAGGCTTCGCACAGTGAATTCATCGATAGCACATTACCCGAGGGTTGATCAATGGACAATGGTCTTGTGTTAAGGTAAAACGATCTGCATGCTGCGTCCTAATTGGAATAGCTGGATTATGTTGGAGTGGGCTTTTGTTCGTGCTCTTTGCCCTGGCATGCGGAGAAGCTTCTTCTTCCTCCAGAATTGCCATCTGTTTGGAAGTGCTTATGAATTTTGATAGCCTCTCATACCTTGCTTTGTGCTCTGGCAGGTGCGTTGAGGCTCTACACCGGTTGCCTTGTTTTGCCTAACGCGCCAATCTGGACGTTCGCGGCCTACAGATTGCTAGCGACTCCAGAAATAGCTCTGGACCATCACTTACCATCTAGACAGACTTGTACGAATCATGCGCTTGCTCAGACGACCATTGTCTCTAGTCTTGGCCTTGATTACGCTACTCAGTCCAGGCTGCGCTTATGCTATCACCATGGACTTACGACGCAATACTAGTCAACATTCTTCCGTTTCAGCCGATCTGTACTGTCATTCCTTGGTTGACAGTCTCTCTGGGGGCCTACATTTTGCGAATGACTGCATGTCCGAACACCATCTCAAGCTCCAGAAGGGCGGCCGTGTCTGCCGGGCAATTGACGTTGCCGAACTTCTGGCAGCCTTCTGCTGCGTTGTTCCCGTGCTGGCTTGGAATACGTCACAGAAGAGATATTGGAAGGGATAAGTCTGAGCTACCTAGGGATGCAAAGTTTGGACGTCTGCCCACCCATTCCTCGACTTGTCAGGCATGACCCACAATTTTGCTGGATACACAGAAGAGGAATCTTGACTGCAAGCTAGCTGACATACAAGATTTTGGCATGGGCGAGCTTGATTTACGGAAGGATAGCGCTGAACAGGTGACTAAAGAACCATTGACCATGTTGCCTTCTACCCATGCTAACACCACTATATCGCCGTAGAATCATTGGCGGATCCCTACCGACCAGTTGCAACTTTTCAGTTGGACCATGACCAAAGGGATAGACCTGTAATCACCGAATTGGTGGACCTCCCTCGTCGCTGCCACGACAGAGCCACTTCCTTCCCTTCAATAAGCCGTTGGGATGATGAATTTCTTTGCATGAGACTCCTATGGAATGGCGAAGATTGCTTCATATGGCTGCCGTTCTCCAGAGAGGCGCCGGAAAGCATCTCACACTGGTCCAATACACACCTAGGGACTTCCGTGACTAGATTATGGCAATAAAGATATTTGAAGGTCGTTAGGGTCTCTGAAAGATAGTATTTCGTTCGCATACCCATACAAGCTCTTCCCATCAGACCTGGCCGTTGCAAACAATGGCAGTGCTCTCGGACCGGACTTCGTCGCGGGCTCGCTCAGGAAACTGGCATTCTCGAGCAATGGGGTTGGTTGGCCAAACACAGCTGGTGTATTGACAGATACTGATCGGTGACGGTTTCATACCCTATTTGACGAACAGGGGAAGGGCCAAAGTATCTCAAGAAGGCGGACCACATAAGCTGTCACATGGAATGAAGCTCATGTTGCACGAATAAAGAGACGGAGAGCGCAGTCCAAGTTCGCGAGTAAAAAGAGTCAAATGTCATGCTGAGAGGTCAAGGGATTGGTCTATATCTTCTGAACCACTGGAAGTATCTCAGCTGCGTCTTTAGCAGCTCAAGGCTAAGACCTTGTGACTAAGTCGGCGACATCAGACTTCGTATGTCGCCCACGGGCGGTCAATACTATTTAGTAGTCGATTCTAGCTGTGTTAAAATGGAGGGTATCACTCAAAGGTTAGAGCACACACCGTTATCGCAAAAAATCGACAGCTGTCGTCTTATGGTCACAGCGTTTCGAGCTGCAACAGACCCGACCTGTTAGAGAATATCCAGAGCCTCCTCGGACCCTGTGTTGTCGATAGGTCTGTATTCCAGAGTTGAATGGTAGTTGCTCAGATGCTGGACTTTTGGGTGTAGGATCAAGCCTGCCTGCAAAAATTCCCCATTGTCCGAACCAATTACAATGAGGTCTGCGATGGGGATTCCGGGACGAAGAGTCCTCTACTAACACGGAAGAGGCATGAATACTAGATCAGTCAGCTTCTTTGGCGTTTTGTGTTGTTCAAAATTTTGGTGGCTGAAACGCAACTGACTTGAAACGCGTGGGAATGTCTCGAATTGTCCTACTGAAATTAGTCTGGCTGGAATGCGCTATCGGTACCCAACACGAAGTTCAGCACATGCTTTCGCTCTGGGGTCCTTAATCTGCTGCAGAGAGCGCATGGCTGTTGCATGTACCTGCATACGCAGGAAACACTAGCCCGCATTCAAGCCACCATGGTCAAGTACCGAGAATACTCACTCTAGATAATCAACAACTTGTGTTGTTAATCGTGTCTAACGAACGGCTAATTCTGCGCACGTGTTGAGACTCGGCGGTAATCACAGCGACAGAGAAATTTAGAATAGTGAAGGCAGTGTGGGCCTGTCCGATGAGATGTACGATTCCGCACCATGATAAGATATCTTCGTACGCTGTTGCTGATACTTCATAGAAAAGCTGTGGGTCATTTCCTATGGCTTTGGCTTCATGCACTTCCTGCTGCTACAAACACAAGTCCTGAAACATCATTCTTTGGCTCAACCATCAACTAGAGCTTTCGGAGTCATTCTTGACTTCCTTCTCACTGGACAATATTCAGTCAAGAACTAGATTATCACGTCTCGTATGCACATACTATACTAGCTGGCACATCTTTTCCCACTTCCGCTTCCATTCATCAAGCCATTTCAACACCGACATTCCTTGTCGTGGAGAATCGCTGTGATCTCGTATGGTAAGGAGTACTGAGTCTCTCTCGCATTGAGAATGATTCGGGTCCGCCAGCAAAGGAGACTCTGGGTCTCCTGACCGAGAATCGAGTCGCAAAGGGTCCAAGTCCAGAGTCTCGTCGACGTTGACCCTACCGTCCAGTGTCAGTAGATTGCGTTGAAGACTGAGCTTTGAGGCCAAACGTGGTTTTAAGATATGGAGTCCGCGGTGCCGCCATATCAATAAACCGATGACGAGTATAGCTTTAGTCAAATAAGCCAGCAGAGCAGCCTTGGCAGCAAGTATAGTCCAAGGGAATGGCAAGACGATGTCTGACGGAGGAACTGAGTGGTATAAGATCAATCAGTAGGCCAGGAAATATATACAATCAGCTGAAGCTGCAGAGGCTTTCAAGGTAGCGCAAATCGTGATCGCATATGAAAAAACGTGGAGATGAGACGGAGCACGTACCACGTCCCCTTCTACAGAGAGATCCAGATTCGGAATGGCAATAGCGGCTGCCCGGACAGCGCCATTCTTAAAGATCCTCACATGGACTAGACTAGTAACACTTTGTACCTGTGTTCGATATCAGACCCCGCGCTAAAACCGTGAAGAAGGTCCATTGGACGCTTTGACATGACACAAGTCTGTAACAGTACCTTCCAACTATAGTAAGAATGTGGGGTTCTAGACCGGATGAACTACGGTAATGTTCCTATTCCATAGGCCTATGCGTTTCGTGCCATTATTTGAGATCGTACGCTTAACGGTTCACAGGGTAGTCATCATGCACCACATAGGGACACAAAAGGCTTTTATCACTCTGAAGGCAAACCGAAGACTGAGAGACCTGCTCCTATTACTAATTCTATTAGTATCCTTGCCAAACTCCCAAGCTCTAGATTTTACTCCTCAGGTACACCGCTGCATCTTTCGCGCTGCGCCCTGGGAATCCTCGATATGACTACATACTTCAAGATTTCGGCATTGGGAAGTTGTTGGTCTCAGCCTTGAGGACCATAAAGACCTGATAATACCACCAGTTTGCCTGACTTTATCACGTGCACGAGCCAGATCTATATGCCTTGCCGCAACCCCCCGGCGCACTTGGTAATAGGCGCATGGCGGTTACCAAACTTTATAGCTTGTTTTAGTACATCTGTGGGGTTACCTTAACCTAAGATCGGATAAATGACGTGGATTTTTATTGGCCTTCTAGCAGTTCTACAGGGGCTGAACAACGGGCTGTTCTAGGATTTACGTAGATCAGGAACTTGCAATCGATTCTGACTGGATAGGTTCCACAGGCATGATTCGAAACATGAAGACACAGATCGCAGGATGACCTCTAACGACACTAGTTCTCAGGTACCAAAATCCCTGCTGGCTTCCGTCTCCCCGTGGTATCAGTGATCCATACCCGGTTTAGGCCTGCTCTTTCTTTACGATGCTGCATGAAGGATAACTAAAATTAGCGGTTTTCACCCTGTGGCGATACTATAAACCTCACTGCGGATCCGGCGGGCTAAGCACCTACAGAAGAAACCTGTTAACCTAATGACTTGTAGATTGGCTTGCGCTCGATGCGAATGTATGAAGACCAAAAGCTGAGCACAAAGTGGAGCTCTTGCTCTGCCACCAGATGTAAGACAATAGAGCTTGACAAGGCACTGTGTGGGGCACCTAGAGTATCGGCTTTTGTAAACAATCATCTGTCCTGAGGGGCTGTGAGGAGCCTCCAAGTCTAACTATATCAAGTGACATCGCCACGGCGCGTATTGACACAGGCCTTGCACTGACCTGGGCAGTGTCTAACCATCAAATGCTTTCCCTAGCACATTTTTTTGCCTACAACTCTTACCGCACCACTCAAGCTCGTTAGATTATGCACATCTTTGTTGCTGTACCGAAATGAAGAGTTGACAGTCCCGATTGACAAATAGGGTACAAATGCTTATTGAGATCAGGCKCCTCTGCGCCTTGGATTCTGGAGAATTTTAGCAGTACAGGATCGATGACATGAGATGCCTCGCCACAGAGCCAATTTTCCGCCGCTACGTTGCTATTCAATTGCTTGGTTGCCTACTCAGCTAGCCTAATTCCTTGAGCGATATGCGCAAACACTAAGAACTAGGTAGCCATGCCCTTGTTACCCCGAAGAAGGCCGAAAATTCCCAATTATCCAGTACGACAGTCTCAACCCTGCAAATTCCTCAAGGTCTATATGTCGACTCACAGAAGGCAATGGCGTATATGATGGGATTGCAAATGGAAGACAAGCCAATAGCCAAAGATTTCGCTTGAATGAGCGTAGCGAGGCAGAGGAAATGGGCTTTTCTCCTGTTCTACAGTAGGGAATGACATCAAAGGCAAGTCAATCTCTAGTATGCCTTTGAGGGTTGTTAATGACATTCAACAGGGGATTGTACAGACGTCACGAAAGCCAGAAATTTGCACTTACGCTCACTGCGCCCTAGAAAGCGCCAGCATCATACGATTTCAGTATCTGGCTTGAAAAATGAGAATGGTGCCATTGAGCAGTCGCAGCACTGGTACCAGCTTTATAGTATGAGTGATCAAAACACGGTCCGTACGCAATACTTGCTGCCACATCCGTCACAGGGTCGGATCGCGAGCGATAGCAAGCTTTGAGTGAAGATCGATATGCGGTCAAGATTGTTTTAGGATTGAGCCGTCGCAGCAATCGGAGGTGCGTGGCTTATATGACTGTTGATGCTTCATCAACGAAGTCCAGTCGGCGAATCCTAGCCTCTTAATCGCATTGGCTAAGGAATACACTTGGAAGTTCGCTCGGCCGTTACAGCTTTAGATTGACTCTAAGAGCATTTTGGTGACAGCATCACATCGAAAGTGCCTCTCTGACAGGTGATTGCAGCACGTATCTCGATGGCCAATAATATGAGAAGCCCTCGAACTTCCGACAGTCATTGAACAGGTCAGCAGCAATCCAAAGGGTCAAAGACAGGACTGGGAGGAACGTAAACTGTACCATGTCACCCTCCCTACAACCCTTTCCTCGTTGGAAACCATATGGAGCTGGCAGGTTTGAGCATTTCTCGATCACGGGGCGGTGTTGAATCTCTCCGTGTAGGTCATAGGCCTCCGCGACTACATTATCCGGGCTTTTGAAATGACTTTGTTTGCGTCATACGATGCCAAGTGGTGACACGGGAATCGGCGTTTTCATACCCTTTCTACCATCAGCACAAATCTTTATCATTCTGCGATAAAGGATGAGTGACCCTATCGAGAAGGGTGCACCCGGAATTCTCCAATCCGTCAGGACACGCATGCACAACCGAAGGACGAACGATGTGTCAACAATCCTCTAAGTCTCCTGACATGCCGTCAACTCGATGCGATGGACCGTTGACTTGTGCCTGCGGGTGGTCTGGGAGAGTTTGATGAGGTCGCAGCTGTCGTCTGAAGAATGATTGAAACCATCAGTGTCACGTTCATTTAAGAGCAAACCCGATCATCACACACCGAAAGCGGCAACAGATAAGCTTTAGGAAGAGCTAGCTCAACGGGAGAGGGAATGTCGGAAGATACAAACATCACTGAAGGCTTCACACAAGAGATTATCGCGTCTTTGGTCATCCAGTGATGAATCTCGATTGCGTCTTTCTCAGCCTAGTCCGAATCCATTTCGGTAGACATCTCTCTGCAGGGTAAATCAGGATTTCTAGGATCAGACAGAATCGAAGGAAGAATCAGAGATAGCAAATACCAGATTATCTGGGCTGTGGGATGGGAGGAGCATCCTCCGAAGGAAGGCAAAAGTTCGTGCTCCTATTGCATATTACATCCAGCCATGCATCCATTACGMACGGGAAGCACCAATCAGCCACAAGGCGCTTGTCTGGGTATTCTAGCGGTTGCATACTTTTCGCCAATCCGTTTATTGGCATCCTTGCTTGTAACCGTAACACTGTTTTCCACATGGCAATTCGCCATAGCGCAATCACCCCCATTTTGAAGTTCGAAAACGTCTCTTGTCTTTATCTTTAGTATTTTTAGCTATATTACAAAATCCTCTAGCTATTGATATGCCCCCAGTAGCAATCCCACGTTTATGCTATGAACTGGGTTGGAACGTCCTACCACTACACCAAACTACCTAGCTAGGAGCTCTAGGTAAAATTCTCGTGGCTATTAACTCGCGATAAGCGTATAACATATTTAATTGAAGTATGGTATATCTTCCGTATATGGATCAATTATATGTTAGGGGTGAGGTGGTGTGGATTGCCATGTGGAAATTAGTGTTACGATAAGATAGAAGCTCGGATGCGAAGGATTAGCGAAAATTTTGCAACCGCTGATTGCCCACCAACCACAAGGAACTCTCCAATTAGCAAGCCCCAAAACGCCTCAAAATACTTTTAAGGAGGCCGAGTCCACTGTTGCCTCGTTCCCGTTCTTTTCTCCTAGTGCTCAATAGGCTTATAGAGATACTGTCGTGAAAACCACAAAGAGTCTCGGAAGAAGTCATCACTCCACAGTCACGTTATCCACACGAACCAGAGGTCGCGTCGGATATTCTAGGAGACGCCGTGGCGCACAAGTTACAAGCGATACTGGTAGCACAGTCCATCAGGCACTGAATTGCAGTGGAAAGACGATGAGAAATCTACTAGCAATTTGACGGATGTTCCCATGCATTCCAACCAAGCTATTTATCGAGACCCGCTTGCAACCTTGTACTAATCACAATCGATATGTCGCCTGAAAAGATTTCTGCCCCAAAGGCGTTCCCTAGGCTCGCTATTGCATGCATAGCCTGGTGTGGCTGCCCTAGAAGGACGCTTTCCGTTAGCAGCCCGCCCTAAACAAACCCCAACTAAGGTACTACCTACTTCGCTTTCGCACTGCCGCTAAGGAAGTATAAACCCCAGAGAACATTGCTCTACAAATATACACAGTAATCGGACTGCAGCCTGAAGGTATTGCCGCTCGAACAGCAGTAAAGATTGGGTCTCCACACCTCCAGGATATACCTTGGCAGTCAGATTGTTGGGACTTATTCTTCCTGTGGCTTTTCTCCAAGATCAAAACCCAGTGCGATGCGGCAATGGAACGTAATCTATATTTGGATGGATTGGAGACCATCCTGCATCTATCAAGTACCAGCATGGCAGGAGCTTCAAGGCAGCGGGTGGAAAGGCTCAACGCTATTGCCGAGCAATCAGATATGTCCAGAGCCAGAAACTAATGGAACTGATAATGCACTGCCAACATCAACGATTTCAACGATTGGTCCGAGCTCCCCATCTTCCTAGGTCCTGTTCCCGGCCAGTGGGCGTACAGACATAATAATAGGCACGACCTAAGTGGCATATCCCTCCCTCCAGTGTTGTTAGTGAACATCATATCTAGCGGCTTCATTAGATTGCATAAAGCGAAACGAGCACATGGGCACCAACCGCAGACTACATTTTATGCGAGCCCAATTTTCAAACAGCTCTCAATGCGGGGCGCTTCCTCAAACGCAGTCTTGTAACAGGTCTCGCGACGCTTCATCGATCGCTCATTTAGGCCGATTGCATCTGTCATAACACTCCTTTGAGATGTCGCTTGAGCAGAAAAATACTCCAAAAGTATTCAACAACGCGTTCACCACGGTCCGAGCTTAATTACCGAGTATCAGGCTCTCGGAGTCTCGGCCTTATTCAGGAACGTCAGTCTCAGCCCCCGCCTCCAAGTTCTCTTAATATCCAGCTATGGCGAACTTACATTCCTTGCGATTGCCTACTTGGCAAAGGGATCAACTTGAGCCATGAGTACTCCAAGAGAGGTTCGTCACGCGGAGATGAAACTATAGCATAAAGAGGGATTGTAAAATAGGGAGTCTTGGAATCTACGAAAGGTTTTGAGCCCGAAAAATACCCCCTTCCCAATGACCAAGTCTCAAATCCCAGTCCGCAATGGCCTTCTTGCTCCGAAAGAACTTATCAAGGAAGTCTCTTAGCAATGAGTTAGTATTAGCCCATATTGATTAATGACATACGAATATTTCCTTACATATCGCAAATCATATAGGACACGATCCGGACACCAGACGCAGTGATCTTCAGAACATATCGTTCCTTCTGCTATGCTTATTCTCATTAGCGACCTGTCCATCCTCCTCCATCCATCTGAGATATTACTACACGGTTGTGTTCCATCGAAGACAGGTGCAAGCAATCCCGACAATGTATCGGCATATAAGTATCTCTGGGGAGCTTAAAGGGACCCGAAACTCAGCCTTTCGACGCCCGACTACTCCCGATTGTGCTCGCAATCGATCAGTAGAACCCAACGAACGTTTTAGTGAATGCTCAATACTAATATGCCTCGATACTCGCACTATTCCAGCAAATTTCATGATGAGAAAAGTCAAGAGCCTACAATATGGGTTAGATAAGTGCGAAAGATCCCAATTGGAGTTGCAGGTTCGGTAGATGTCATCAAATATGAAGACAACTATTGTGCATTCACAGGAGGCCTCATAGGGGCAGACGCAGAACGACGGCTGAAACAGAGTTTCTGAAGGATGCTGCTCCACTGCCAATCTCCTGAATAATATTGAAAGAATGTTTCTTTCTCACCTTCAACAGCATCTATAGTTGACGGAGGCCCCGAGAATGCAGGGTCTGAGACATGACCTAAAAGAGCAAAGATATGCATTTTAACTGCCATGCTGCCGCGGAAGAGGACCCCCCAGCAGCAGTAGCTTGATTCCAAAAACTCGACTAATCACCAATATCTGGCGGTCTCGAAACTGGGCGAGGCTCAGAAATCACGATCCGATACTCCCAGTAAGGTGCGATTATGCCTTGGGTCGCAATTTATGCAGCACTGCCGTGGGAGAAAACCGTGGAAGCCCCGGACTGTGGGTGTAACATGACAAATGGGCTGCTTACGGATGCAACCCGGGGCGTAAGCTGCTTCCGATGTCAATCTTGAAAAGCTTGGCGCCGTTTATGTGCAGCTTTCGGAAAGCTGCGCACAATAGCTGTAGCTACAACTCTAAGGCTTAGTCCTACTGTTCCTCGCGAGAAGAGTGGAGTAAAGTCGTACTACTGGAATTCCCATGCTGGCAAAGCAGATCTTGAGTGACTTCATCAATAGCTGTGGTCGCCTTTTAAGTATCCTTGGCTCCCGCAACTTACAACCTTCCCAATGGTCTAGAGTCATCGAAGCCTGTAAGGTTATTGAAGCCTGGTCAATTTTTGTGCAGGGTGAACCAGGGACCCGGAACAGTAGCACGAAATTGGAAGGATATGCGTACCCACCCACGCTTGAGCACCCCTTTGATGTTGCAGCTGCAATACCTACTACCTGGTTGTTCATCAACCTATCAATATTGGCCTTGCTTGATCAATAAGCAATTGAATTAACTTATCGGAAGTTTTATGGAATCACGGAACCCTGCTGCAGCCTGTGTATTGGCGATCCAATCGCACTAATACAACCCTATTCGCAAACCTGGGCCTGGGACCTGCATGAGGTGGTTTTCGACTGCGGTGTGCTGCCGAGGATTCTTGAGACCAAAAATCTTCGATTGACATAGAGATGCATGATTACAAGCATAGCTTCTTACTTATTCTGGATAGCAATTACGGGTATCAAGGCTGCTAGGTCTGCACAAGTGATGGAAACCTGCTTCGTATTAGCGATACAGTTCACCCCCACACCTATGGGAACTATGTACCGTACATCCCCCCGTGTTCGAAATGACGCCTATCGGCCTAGCCCTCCGAAGTGGCTTGAACTTGGGGCTTGATGAAGAAGTGCATAGGCGCTAGGAGGATTAATTTTCCCGACAGGCGCGTATTTGAATAGGCGCAATGATCTAACTCGTCTCTCCACACACATCAGCAGTAAATATTCCGGACGGAAATAAGCGAATGCGATAGGCTCTACAGATCTATTCAGCATAGCAACCTCCACAACCAATCTTGGGCAGTGGATTGTAGAACGAGCTGTACCAGGTTCACACCAGGGTAGATCCTTCGGCGATCATTCATGGACGAGAGACAAATGATTKATACGATTCGCTCGCTTTATCTTACATTGAAAATAAACAATAGGGTGGGTCATCATATGATCCTATTACTTAGCACATTCAGAGTATAGAGTTTGAGAGATTGCACACTAAAAGCTGAGCTACGTCTAGGATAGCACTACATCCTTGAACACCGTCCGGATGGTTGTCCATAATTTCCACAAACGCCGCCAACTGGATAAAAGATTCATCTCCAAATCTATGGGACAGCCTTATTCCAAGGTAGTATGTGTCTATCGAACTCCCAAGGAGAAACCAAAAGCTACTCCAAATTTTCAAAATCTTTCTCCCAAGCAACAAGCCAATCCGACATCGGTTTATCTCTGCGAGGATTGAAACGACTCTCAGACAACCACACTTCGTACCATTTGCCTTTAGGGAGGAAGTCGCTTGCTTCTGCTTGTGCGAAAGGCAGATGATACGCTCTTGTACTCTGCTCCTCGCAGCCTTCGGGACCAGAGTAGGCTCTATTATGAGGGAGGACACTTCGCTCAGAGGCT
The DNA here is from genome assembly GCA_000444155.1 of Cladonia macilenta KoLRI003786. Lineage (NCBI taxonomy): Eukaryota > Fungi > Ascomycota > Lecanoromycetes > Lecanorales > Cladoniaceae > Cladonia > Cladonia macilenta. The sequence goes on from KE598568.1 coordinate 696,716, forward strand.
GAACGCGTAGATTTGCTGTTTGTCTCGCTTGTTGGAGGACGTGGTTCAGATGGCGAAGAGCATTCGGGAGGGGGGCCTTGAGGATAATTGATAAGAGGCGCCTTTCGGCCCTTTTGCTTCGTACCTTCTGGACTTGAGACACTGTTGAAAGAATTAGCAAAATAACACATCAAGACACAAATAATGTTCGATTTCAGGGTAGGAACAGCAACAAGTCGAGCTCAAAGCAGTAAGCTTGACTCTGAGGATGACAACGTGTTGGGTAAATGACAAAGACAGGATTGGGTCCACCTGCCTCATCTTGCAGCTGGAAGGGAGGAAACAGCTGTTTAATAGTCCAAACGGTCATACAGAAGAGCAGCAAAGGTTTTATCTCAGAGTGAAAAGACTCGCGAATGGGTTTTGAGGATCGATCGTTTCATCCCATAGCCGGCTGAGCCCTTCTTATGTTGCGATAGAGCATGATGCATGCCATCTCTCCACGGCATGCCACGTCAGAACAGTCTAGAGAGCTATTAGTATCAAAAGAGACTATGCTTCTTAGGTATGTCCAGGTCCAGATCTAGCTGCAGCTACAGGATGTCCAGGTTGAAGGGGGCACCGACTCCACTGCGCTAATCATCAACCATCTTTCATCGAAGTCGCAAATGACACCATAGCAACGCGACGAGTTTCCCAATTTTGCATGCCAGTAGATGCCAACCATTAACGAAAGTGGGCTCTCATTAGGCCTAGACAAGGGGCATATGCAAGTGTCTACCCCCACCATTAATATTCATCACAACTGAATGTGACGTTACGCCGGGAAGGCTAAGAATACGGACGCTCAGATCATTCGGGCGAACACTAAAGAATCCCAGAACCATGGCTTATCGGAGAAATTGCGCAGGAGGGAGCCCCATTATCCGCTGCTCGCGTGGACCCCCTGCTCGCGTAGACCCCCCGATGGCGATCACACTTCAGTGGCTGAGGAACATTCTGGATCCCCGATTCTGCATCTCTCTCAAAGAACTCGAGACTACAATCACTTTGAGATGAATGTGAAATTCCAGGGTTGGATCCGCATCGTACAATGACGCGGTTCAATGTGAAGAAAGCACCACAGCGAAACAATCCAGGCGCTAAGCACGTGGGGTCCTTACCTAGGGCTTGCTAAGGCTAGGGCTAATGCATGCTAGAAAACACCAAGAAGGTCGCTAGAAGGACACTAGAAAGGGGGATCCCCGGGCCAAAGCTGCCCCGTAGTTGTCAGCGGTACCACTACTCTTTCACTAGATCAACAACTATGTCTGCAACCTGCTACTAGCTACAATCTGACAGCTATAGACTACTTAGGAAATTATTGCGGATATATCAGGTTCCACGCAACCAAGCAAGCGTCATCAACCCAGATCGAGATCAGTTGAAGACACTAACCGTGTACAAGGCCCCAGATCCGAAAAACGAGCAGGACGCCGATCCCTCAGCTTGCAACTGGTTGCTGAAGCCACCAGCGCTACGCTGTAACAACGAAGACAGCTGACCGATTTAAACTGCATCGGGATAGTCATATGACATGTTCGCGGGATGCAACACTCTCAGATCGTCTATCAGGTTTTCAGACCTGAAACAAATCGTGGTCGGCCTTTAGCGTCATTTTTCAGCTGCTTTCGACATGCGAAGACAACGCCTCGCCTCGTAAAAGGCTTCTCTTATTGGCTACGGCGGGTGGCATTTATGCTGCTGCGAGGGGTATTGATGCTACTGCAGGTACGAAAGTCGGAACCTCCAATAACCTCTTCTACTCAGTACATACGTAGTATCAGCTCATGCAACCATCGGATGATACTGAAACATGTGCTTGCAAACGAGCTTATCTTCCACTTTAATGTACGTGTTTGCAAATTAGTTTTGGTAATGTCTCTATGAATGATAAGTCAAGATGATCGTCAAAGCTAGAAGGTGCGTACATGTCCTTCCAGCCAACTCAGACGGCGAAACTTGTCGCTTCAGCTCCGAAGGATTGCTCCTCGCCTGCACCTACGTCTTACTCGTCCGCCTCAAACCCCTGGCTGTTGTGCACTTTCTGGTACCTGCAGGACCCGAAAGAGTCTAACGCTTTCGACAACCCTTCTGGTCACTAGTTGTGATGCTTAATCAGCAAGATGAATATGAAGGAGTGACGATGTGTATGATTGCCTAGGTGGCGGGATAGTGCCAAAATCCTGCAAGCCACATGCAGGCTCTGATGGTAAATCAGAACAACCAGGATTCTTCGGCATTTTGATTATGCGGGGCGGGATCGCATAAGTACTCTGATAAACGTGGCGAGCGGTCTGAGTAATGTTAGTAGAGAGCAGATAGCCAAATCATACGTACTTCTCATTCGTACGTATGTGCAATGGCTATCTCGTGAGGGGGACCCACAAGTTTTGTCGTGTGGCTTAGCCTTCTCCGCAAAAGCAACATACGAACACAGCCCACAGACCGCGAGTTGTTGCCTTGTTGCACTGCTTTGGAGTAATATCAATTGTACCAGAATAGTACAGACCCCAACCCGGTTCGTCGACCACTAATTCAGCAAGGAAAGCCAACGAATGACATAAACCAAACCAGATTGTTATGCAGTATCGCCAAATCTAGCCGTCGTGGGAGTAGTTGTGATTATTTACACATTGGTCACTTGGTCAAATTCTCAGCCGTAACCCCTGCGTCTAACTAGTCCGTGTACCTTTGGCTGCGTTTGATCTACGCATGATTGTGCTATATCGATAACCACATCACAGATGGGGTAAAGATTAGCGGTACTTCGCAGCAGCTTCATACTGCAACACCGCAGTAGGGAATCACTGGCTGTGTCTTCACGAACCTTAGGACCGCAATTTCCTTCTAGCCTCCAGAATGTGAGATCGAGATGAGTGCAGCATACGTGGTTAAAAGTGAAAACGCCCTCGACACTAGCGGAGTGCAGACAAGATATACGACGTTGAGAGCGAAGGCAAGGCGACGACAGATAGCATAGACCCAGGTAGCAAGCCGGATTGTGCTCGCACAGTAGCTTTCTAGTATTTGTGGGCCCGTCACACAGTTTTCCGTACTCCTGGGACGGGTGGGAGGCAAGAGCGTAGAGTATTATCACGGAGAACTGTCACCCAAAGGCGTTGAACACCTACTGAAGGCATGAATCGAGCGACTTTCGTATGTGGTTCGCCTAATTGCCGTTGCATAAAGGTGGTCTTCATTCTTCTCTGATTTCAGACGAGTATTTCTGCAATCATGATAGTAGGCATAATCATGCCCTTCGCACTCTTAGACTTGTAATCAACGCCGTGGGCGTGCAGTAGCACACCATTACCTCAAAGAGGCCTCAATCACAACCTCGTATCCCACCCAGCAGAACATGCCTCCTTTTCAGCGACACACATATAACCCCGAAACGCCCTTTCCACCCCATCATTCTTGTCACCTCGCCTCGAATTGTACCATCCTACCCAAAGTCAGGCTGTCCCACAACACCATCTCGTATAATTTTCCAGACTTCACATACCTCTTTGTCCTCTCCTTATAAAGTACCCGGTGTCCACAGTCCTTACACCGTATCGGATCGCCTTTTTTGAGCTGCACTTTCGAGTTACATGAGCCGCAGAGATATTGTGTTGTTGGACCTGCCAGTTCTGCGCTGGCGGCGCCGTAATTGGAGCCTTGAGGCTGGAGGGTGGGTGGGGCGTAGGCTTCGCGGGACATGGTAGTGATGAGGAAGGTAGATCTAGAATTTTTTCAATATGAGGTCTTGTTCGTGGTTGAGAAGGAAGAGTAAGAGTTCCTGGCCTGGGATAGGAAAATGAGTCCAGTGCGGAATTCGTTCCTTTGATGCTGAATAATATGACGACATACCGGTATGTAGATGCGCGCGTCGATTTATCAAGGAAGATTTATCAAGGGAATGGATTCAATTCGCCCCAACTTTTGTTTTTCCATGTCTTTGAACTATTGGCGTGGCGTCTATAGGCTGGATAGACCTACGCGTGTCAGTGTGCTATATCGAAGGGTTTCAGGTTGTCTGGAAGGATGATCGTAAAATCATCGAACGGTTTCAGATAACAGCTTATATTCTGGTCCCAAGACTGCTGCTGTGTTTGACTGCAATTAAAAGTTTATTAGGCCACCTTTTTCAGCGTTCATCAATATGGCAGCTCCTCCTATGACTATTCGGAACCTTACATCTCATGCAGTTAATGTGAAACACTACGAGGTCCATGATTTGCATCATACGATCAATGGCAGCGGAGGGTATTTTAATGTCACAAGTCTCTGGAGTACACCGGCCAATGGGAAACCACCAGTGATCAGCTTGGAAGATCTATCAGTAGTCGTTGAACCGTTTAATTCTTGCAAAGTCAACGTCAAGCCAGCGAGGCTACCACATCAATCGTTGAACATCTACATTGAGCTCATGGGGGAGCTCTATGAGACAAACATCTCGCATAGAACCCGCCAGTGTCAGCTGCTGTTGCCCATCACAGCCAATTCCCCACAAAGTACTCATCATCACCACACAGCTATCTATCTCCGCGAACATCACCATCTTACGATCTTCTACCTAGGTCCAACAACTTCATGGATGCATAGCCTCACGGACGAAACGCCTCTATCTGCTCTTTCAATTCCTGGTACCCACAATTCCCCAACATATCATCGTGCTCTCCCTTCAGTTCGCTGCCAAGTGAAACCGGTTCGAGAGCAGCTGCAACAAGGCATTCGATTTCTTGATATCCGTGTTCAACCTGAGAGTCCGTTGGACCCCAGTAAGGACGGGCTGATCCTAGTCCATGGCGTCTTTCCTATTTCCTTGACAGGCGCTCGATATTTCCGCACTTTTCTAAATGAAGTCAACTTGTTTCTAGATCAAAATCCGAGTGAGACGATCATCATGTCCCTCAAGCGAGAGGGCCCAGGAAGCGCAACTGATGCCCAGCTCAGCCGTATATTGCGGGACCATTATGCCGGAGACGTGAACCGCTGGTTCACTGCTCCCCGGATACCAACGTTAGGCGAAGCAAGAGGCAAGATCGTCCTCATCCGCCGATTTAATCTCGAAGATAGGCTGAACATTGAATGGGGTGGGGCAGGTTGGTGTATCGATGCAGGCATATGGGCGGACAATACTCCGCACTCGCTTTGTCCTAGCGGCCATATCTGTTTCCAAGACTTTTATGAGGTGCTGGAAACTGAAACTATAGAAAAGAAAATCCAATATTGCATTGATCATCTGAAAAGGGCGGCTCAATGCATTTGCCCTGCTGCAATGGAGCCCAAACAGCCATTCTACATCAATTTTCTTACCGCCAGCAATTTCTGGAGGCAGAGCTGTTGGCCTGACCAGATCGCAGCAAAGTTGAATCCGGCAATATTGGATTATCTGTGCACGAAACATAACACGCCAGAAGCAATTAACAGCTCAGATGGCGGAGAGCAATGTGTGCTCGGGGACGGAAGCACTGGCATTGTAGTGTGCGATTGGGTGGGCCATCACGAGAACTGGGACATTGTGAGATGCATCATCGGAATGAATGCAAGATTTGTAGCCAAGTCATCTTCCTGAATCAATGACTTGGCAAATGGTTGCTCTGATGCTCGGTTGTTGCTATCTTGAATGGTAGACATCAGCGCATGTCAATGATCCTCGCAACCCGCAAGAGGAGCCTAGTAGGGGTCTACAACCTCAACCCAAGGCGACCGAAATGATATTCAAAGAGCTGTTGTAGATTGGAGCAACCTGCCCCTGCCACCATAGCGCAACCAATCGACCACAAGAAGGACATTTGTACTTTAGAAAGGAGCTCCAGCATCAAACAAATGCGTTGGAAAAGGCGCGACCGCTCATTATCATCATACATCATATACCGTCTCCCAACCCATCAAGCGGAAGAGACTTAAAGCACCAGCAGTATCGCCCAAGAGCGGCCCCGAACACTGTCCACACAAAAGCAACGCTCATACAGTGTTGCGTCTTTGAAGCGGAGGCCTGTCGTCCCACACAATCGCGAGCGAACTCGACGTTTTCACGATCTTGACGTTGGGAAATACTGTCAGAACTCGGTTCTGTAAGAGTTGGTGCACCTTATTCATCTGCTTCGCCTTCATCTCTCGAAAATAGATTGAAGGTGACACATCAGTCGCGTCGTACCCAGCATAACAGGTCTCGAATAGCTTGCGCTCCTGATCTCCGTTTCCTTCGAAAATATTATCCCGGTAGTTCCGCACCAGGTTTGTGATGTAGCTGGATAATTCGCTTAGGATTTGAGTAGGCGGGTAGCTATGGCACCGGAAATCGGATGATGGTGTTTTTAATCTGTTGAAGGCTTTGAGGAAGCTGGACTTTCTGGACGGATTACCCGAATCGGAACCTGACTCGAGATCGCCTGAGCTGGAAAAGCTGTTTACTGAGGATGGAGGGGATATTGCAATATTTTGCTGTTGTTGCCGAGGGAAACCAAGAGGATTGGCGGTTATCGCCACGGGGATCGTCTGGAGGACGACAACAAGGAAGATGAGTGACCTCATGATGGTCCCTTAGATATAACTGGTATAAGTGTCGATATTCTATATTCCTACAAGATATCGTGAGAAGCTGTGATTATGAGAGAAAGAGGGCGGCCCGAGAGAGGTTGGATATAAGTGGGCTGTGTTTCAGCTGTTGTGCTGTGCCGCGATCCTTCGCCAAGCCCCAATGGATTCAGATCTCGTATCAGCCCCTGCGATAGACTTACCTAGTCTCCGAAGCTGTATTCCTTAGGACAGATCGGGAACCCGCTTTTAGGGCCCCTGGGCTAAGCCTGGCGGGGCTTTTTAGTTGTTAGGTCTTTTCAGTTCTTAGGCATACCCAGAGACGACAGCTCGAGAGTAGGTACAGGACTTCCCGTTCAAGATCAGACTGAATATTATATATATCATATCTCCTCCTTTCTGTCGCTAGAGTGAAGCTGTAACGCTCTGGTTGGATTTCCCGCCTCACCCCACGATTCCTAAATTTGTGCCCAGTCGAAGACCTACAGCCCAAAGAAACCATCAATACATGGCCGCTGTCAAAGAACCCCACAGCTTTGCCAAGCAAAATGCAGAAAATTTACTGCAAAGCTTCAAACTATCACAAACACTTCGGGACCCTACGTCGCGAGCTTGCTTCATTAACACTATCTTCGATCTAAATCTAGATCTTACCGGACTTCAAAGTTGGGATAACGGTTTTGAGGCTTTCTTTTCTCGCTATGCTACATTGTGTAGTCTTGCCGCCAACACTAACAGAGCTATTGTACATGCCTCCCATTGGCAACTTGCTTCAATCATCAGGCTGTTAAAAGATCGAGAAATTGCCCGTAAGAAACGGTCTGAACTTATCGACCTGCTTCTCAATGACCCGTCCCTCTCTTGGGCCAATTCTATTTTAGAGAAATATCTTGCTCCTAGTCTGACCGACTTGGCCGTGGATGTATGGTCGATGTTGTCTATTGCCAAATTCCCTGGCGATATATCGTATGACGAGCCCATACCCTGGGCAAATGACGTGACTCTAGCTGATCTTGTTCGCCAATGCTTCAACTCGAAACCTGAATCGCAGGATATAGTTAAGATGCCGCAAGCTTTTACAGCTGCTCACTTGGAGAAAATTGGTGGTATTCAAGTAGTGTGGACTAGCAATCTCGCTGACCACCTTCTTTTGAAAGAGGACGACACTAAGCTCATGCTCTTCCATCAGATTTCTATTCTACGGCTCCACGAAGTCCTGGAGGATGACATACTCCCAGAAGGTCTCGCAGAGGAGACAGTTCGAACAATCTCGCTGCTAATACCACCTGTCTTGGGAGAGCGTAACCCATGGTTTCGCCAACAACAGCAACAACACAAGATTGACGCAGAAGCGGGCAACTGCGATCGGCTCAACAGTTCTCAGCGCCAAATCCAAAATTTTGCGTACTGGAGAGATCGATTGGTCCTTCTGAAACGGACATTCGACGATGCGGAGCCTCGGAACCTTTCTCAGTTATGGTGGGATGATCGGAAAAAGACACAATGGTTCACTTTTTGGGTAGCTGTTCTGGTATTCATCTTGACGCTCTTCTTCGGCATTGTACAGTCCGTGGCTGGTATTGTGCAGGCTTGGGCGTCAGTTCAGAGTCTACGAGCACAGAGTGCTCCAACGAGCGGACCTTCATGACATGTTTCAGTGAACGTCACCAGCAAATAGTGCCATCACTTAAAGCTCCAATTCCTCTTACGCAAATCGAAGCCAGCCATACCCCTAGAAAGACTTAGGCCCCGCATATGCGGCCATGCGAGCTATCTGCATCAGGGCGTTCCCAGCCTGTACGCTCACTACAGAGGCCATGCAACCGGAGGAAAAGCATGACTGGACCTTGCACTTCATGCAACTGACCAGACGTCAACATGTCGGATCGAGTTAGCCTGGGACGAAAGCCACCAGTATCACAAGCAGTATCTGACCCAGTATATTAAGCTTCTAGAGATCTTCAAATTTGGGAGTCTCGCTCTTGCACGACCCAGCTTTGGATTCGCCATACGTATCTATGATATCAATATGCCAAACAGAGGAAGCCGTTTTAGCAAATTTAGTGATTCTCTCAGCGGTTTGAGTACTTTAACAAATGGTTAATGTTGATGGGCTATCTGGAAGCCTGGAGAGCGAGTGTATTTCTCGCTAGAGATGAAGCAGCAAATGCATAGTTCGAATGAAACATAGGCTTCAATTTATYCTGCTAGATGATGTATATAGGGAACAACAGCTGTGTGGTCTATTGCCAAATAGGAGAGATAGTTTGTTGGAAAATGTTAGCATTTCTGATATGCCAGACGGACGACTTCGTGCGTGTTGGGTGTAGAAGCTATATAGGCGTGCTTACTGGAAGTACCTCCCGAAGACTATGCTAATACATCTGAGGCGTATACCTAGTATTGAATTGAAAAAAGAACGATTCTCACCCCATAGCTGCTGATATCTAGTGCAGTGCCAAGGCAAGCTAGGTAGGTATCACGACCTCAGCTAACCCAATARGGCCACGCTAGCATCCTGCAGACAGACCTTCCGTCGTTCGAACTTAAGAGTCGATCTTTGCAAGAACAACCTCCGTTCAAGCCGAATACCCAGTACTACCCGTGACATCCCTTTTCGGTCGCCTACTGGACGAGGTGAAAAGCGTTCCGTAAATAGCAAGTTACCATGGATTACCAGGTACCGTACTATTCCCACCCTAATGCACGACTACAACTGACATCTTAACTCCAGAACCGAGCCGGCTCCAAATTTGGCGGTGGAGGAGTCGCCTCTCACTCCGCGACAAACGCTGACCGACGCGAACGACTCCGCAAACTCGCCCTCGAAACCATCGATCTAGACAAAGACCCCTACTTCTTCAAAAACCATGTCGGCTCCTTCGAGTGCCGTCTCTGCCTCACCGTCCACCAGAATGACGGCTCCTATCTTGCCCATACTCAGGGCCGCAAGCATCAAACTAACTTGGCGCGCCGTGCAGCCCGCGAGCAGAAAGAGGGGAGGGCGCAAGATGTGAATATGCTGGGCGTGAACATGGGCGTGCAGGTGCGGAGGAATATGGTGAAGATTGGTCGGCCAGGGTATAATATTAAAAAGACAAGGGATCCCTTGACTAGACAGCACGGTTTATTGTTCCACTTATTTTATCCAGAGATTACGCCCGGTGTGGTGCCGCGGGTGCGATTCATGAGTGCCTTTGAGCAAAAGGTGGAGGATCCGCCGGATAAGAATTATCAGTATTTGCTGGTGGCGGCGGAGCCATATGAGACTTGTGGGTTTAAATTACAGGCTAGGGAGGTGGATAGGAGGGAAGGGAGRTTTTGGACGTGGTTTGATGAGGATAGTAAGGAGTTTTGGGTTCAGGTCATGTTCAAGACTGAGAGAGAGGAGAGGTATAGTGGGGTCCCTGGGTTGGCTCCTACGGCGCCGAGGAGGTAGTGCGTAGGGTGGTTAGGGAACTGAATTTGACTCCCATGTCACACATAAACTTGCTTTATTGTGSAGAAAGTTTGGAAGGAGACATTATAAATGATTTTCAAGCCATGCATCTGGAGGACTAGAGCAAAATCTATGACTTGAGAAGTTCTATCGCAATAGAAGAAGTGAGATGCGAGAAGCCCTAGTAGTAGGCATGTCCTGAGTACGGTCTCTCCATTGCTTGTTTAGTACTGGTAGAGTTCACGAAAGTGACATCAACGCCATAGAATGTTTCTTTCACAGCACTATGATACAGCAGACTCGCGCACAGTTGCTCTCTGCTAAGCCAAGTTTCTTATATCATCGTATTTTTTCTGTTTCACCTATCGAAAGCAGCACAGTTACCCCCGATTACTGTCAGCCACAGAGCTAATACAAGTCCCTAATATGGTAACGCCGGATGCTATGCAGTCATAATCCATCTCATCAAACCATATCTTTGTCTCATGCTCCCATGGAACCTTGCCTCCTATGCTCCTGCTCCTTATCCTGCTCGGACTCATCGAACGGATCTCCAAATTCCTCTGCATACGATTATTTCTCAGCCCCCAAGTGCATTTTTAGTCACTTACTCAAGCTGAAGTTCCTATCTTCAATCTGCGTCAAAGCCCTCCGGTACTCCTCTATGGCCTTCTTGTTATTCCACGCTGCCCCAGGCTCCGTTTCTGACTCCGCATTTTTCTGACCGGTACCTGACTCACGCAATGCAGTATGAGTCGGTCCATTCTCCGAGACTCTGTCGTTTCCAGTTTCCATGTCCATAGGTTGTTCGGTGTCTTGGGATTGTGGCGGTGTACTCGTTGCGACCTCGGGAAAAGCTTGCTGGTAGCCGTGTGGGGCATCAGGAAGGGCATTATTCTGATGCTGGGGGGCTGAGCCAGGAGGATCGTGCTCGGCGGGAAACATTGCGTCTGAGTCTGCGTCATCTGAGGAGGAGGAGTGCATGTGAGAGTCTCCGTCCGGGTCTACATCCACATTTCTAGCTTTAGCCAAAGTCTTACGTATTGGGTAGTGACGCCGTCTTACCCGACATGATGTTGTGTGATGTATTACAGGATCTGCTCAAGTAGGTCGTTCAAGGGTACGAGTGTCGAGCTGATGCACGAAATGCTATCTGGTATACCATTCTGGGCACTTTTTGGTAGCTTCTGCAGCCTTACCCGCACACGGGAAGCCCCCCGGAGAGTCTAAAAACAGCCTCAAAGAAACTAGGAAGTGACGCCCCGCTCCGCTACTTAGGCACTCTTACTACAGGACCCTTACCCAAGTACAAAACTTCAATCTCTTGTCTTTTTACAACACACGGTGACTATTCGAAATCATTGACTTTTACGGCCGCAAATTCTTACCAACACAATCCAACTGTAGACTTCGGACCTGCATTTCGAGTTCTCCCCCAAGTCAATCAGCATCATGCCTGATGCGTGGGATGATGATTGGGTTACTAAAGCCGATTCGTCCACATCAAAACCGAAGTCTACTCCGAGCGCGGCCAAGATATCCAAGGCTGAACGACGTGCCAAGCAAGCTGAGTTCAACAGGCAGATCTGGGAAGACGCTGAAGATCCAAAAGACAACTTCTTCCTGAAGTCTCGCGATGTCGTGCCCCTCAAATCCGAGTTCAAGCCCGCTATGAAAGTCCTGAGCCGAAAGCCGGTAGCAAAGTCCGCAGCCAGCATAGATCCTACTACGGGGATGGGTCAGCTTTCGATCGATGACGAGGATGACGATGATGATGACGAAGAATCCAAGCAGACTACTTTGACCCCGCAAGAACGTCAGGAGAAGGCTCAGCGGGAAAGAGAAGAGAAGCAGAAGAAATATGAGGAGGTACGACAGAAGCTGTTCGGCACAGAGGAAGCTTCCACCTCCAGTACAGCATCGGCATCGCCAGCGAGGAATAATGGCAATTCCAGAAACCAGAGCAGGAATAAGGTTGCAAGAGACAGTCGGCCGTCGTCAGCAGCGAGCAACAAAACCCGGCAGCTGTATGATCCGAACGATACAGGAAAGCCAGGATCTTCCAGCGTTCTTAAGAAAGATGCGAATACTACACCCAGTGAGATACAACCAATAAGGGATCCAAGAAACCCCGACAGCAGCGGAAGAGGTGGCTTTGGTTTTGCTCCTCGCGGTGGCCGAGCAACCTGAGACATCTTCTGTTAATGCTAAAAGATGCCAGCGCTAAGAGCTAGTTGACATCGTTTGGCTCCATTTAGCACAACAATCGTCTGAGATTCGTTGCCTTACATCTAGAAGAGTTTGGAATTGCGGACAATTAGGGAGGTTAGTTGCAAGGAGGTGGTACGTCAGCTGGAATGTGAGAATGATGGTCTAATCTCAGGAGCCGAGAGCCTGCGTGAACATAAAAGACACGAAGCAGGACTCATTCAAAGCTCTCGGGCCTCCACAAAACATCTTCCCATCGACGCTTCCCGTCGACAATACATCATCCATTATCAACTTTCCGAGAACCCACTGTTACTAGAATCTTACCATCATGATGCACATCCACATCAGCCTTAGCTTACTTACATCGGTTCTCCTCGCCTCGGCTAAGCCTGCTCCTGGCCAGCATGAAGCCCGACAAGTGGCTATCCCTTCTCTCCCAACTGGTCTGATCAACTCCGTTCCATCGGTCACACTTCCTACAAGTGCGCTTCCAATTATATACACAGCTACGTTGCTCCCCAGTGGGAGCCCAATTGCAGTTCCTCCCGCCGCATCTCCAGTGCTCGCTTCAATCATAGGTGGCTTCTCGTCTCTGCCTGTTGCTGTCCCTCCAATCTCTAGCATCATTCCGGGCCCTGTAAGTCTTCTGGGCGCAATCACCGGGCCTCTCAATACGCTGAACCCCAGTCTTCCGACTCCCACTATTACTGTGTCGGAGCTCGCCAGCGTCTGTGCCCAAGCCATCAACCTATTACAGTTCATTGCGTCCCTACTTGAAGACGTCGGCACTGGGTTCTCGGTTCCCTCGATTCCCAATACCGTGTTTCCTATCAGCAACTCCACGATCGAGTCGCTATTGGGGATTGTACAGGGCCTCATCACAGAGTGTACTGCTATCAATGATCTCTCGTCGGTGTTATGATTCGAGACCGGACATCCTTCGTTTTCGGTGCGAGGCTGGTCAAGGTAAAGCGGAGGTTGGATGTCGACTACTTGTTCCTCGTTCGTAACGGCCGTGAAGCGGTGGTGCAGTGGTGCGGGTCTCCTGTGCCTGATATTCGCTTCTATTTTCATTATCCTTCTCATCCTTTTGGGACATCGCTTTGGCAGTAACGGTCGCAGGGTCCTGTCACGGGATTAATATAAATTGATTTGAAAAGACAGAAGGACAATGGATCGCATTAGCATCATGTAGGGAGGCGGGAGCTATTGCAATATCTTTCAATTAAGAATTTCTATTTCCTGTCTCTTGCTTAGTTGCCTCCCATTTATTGACGTTACCATCCACGACAATATGCAGATTGCTTGAGATAGGCACTCAACAGGGATATGAATCATTGAACCGTGTCACAAACTCTTCAGCAAAACTAGAACCCATCTTCGAGGCTTCAACTGATTCTCACGGAAAAGTAACAAATGATGCATTCCTAGCTGGTCTCTGCAATCAATTACAAGMGCGCCAATGAATGGGATCCTCACGTTGCCAAATATCTCATTAGATCACAAGTATATCCTAATATATCCAGCATTGTCATCAACAGCATACATACCCTAGAGCTGCCTTTTCCCAAATACATCTATATTCAACCTAACCACCGCCACCCATTCATGTCGTCTAATGCCTCCCAACGCCAACAATGCGCGCTCCGCTAACAGCACAGTCGTCAAATGATATTGCACGATATCCGCACAATGCAGCAAATATTCGCTCGCTCTACCAACCCCCTCCAATCTTACCCGCCAGCTCCACCACTCTCTCATTCTCCCCTCCTCCCACTTTCCCAACATCACTCTCAACCTTCCGATAGCTGGTCGTGACAAGTTTCTCTAACTCTATGCCTGTGGAGGTGGACCAATGCTCCAGTACGCTCTTCACATACGAAGGCGATATTCCGTTGATAAGATCTCCGGGGTCGGGAGGATTGCCATTAGTCATAGCGGTATCGCCTCCGTGATCGTCCTCGCTGTCATCCTCCATGGAGAAGTACGCCTCATCGATCCTTGCTAGCCATTCTTTCTGGCTCATCGTGGTCTCGGGCTTAAGGGGCACGTCCTCGACTTTGATTTGTCCACCACCATTCGTACAGCCGCCTGGACATGCCATGACTTCCACGTACGCGTAGTCCATTCCCGCTCCTGCTTTGGCTGCGCTGTTGCGAGCGCCTGGTAAGCGGCTCTTTTTCGCTGGTTTCAGTTTGCGGACTAGGTTCTGGATGTTGCGGAAGCCGTAGTAGCGAGCTGCTTTGAAGATGGGAGATGGCGAGGTAGGTGAAGTTATGGTGTATTCGACCACATCGGCATTGCGGCCGCGGGTGGATGTTAAGGTGCTGTTTGGGTGCAGGGAGAGTTGTGTTTGGAGGATGTGGTAGAGGTAGCCGCCTGAAGTACCTGCTTCTGGGGATTGAACCCGGGAGCGGGAAGAGCTTGGTTTGGGGAATAGGAAAGCGGAGAGAGTGGGGTCGGGAAATGCGGGTTGAGAGGCTAGAGGCTGACGCGGTAATTTTGGGAAGCTGATGCCACGGGTATCGGCCAGCATGATTACTTCGCGAGCGGTAATGACACAGTCRACRTCGCGGACRGGCTGAACAGAGGGCAGATCCGCTGATTGGGAACGCCAGTAGATGTCCGTGAGCTCTTCACGGGATGCTTCAAGTTTCTTGTCAAAGCATGGCATTATTGAGACGTGCCATATCTGGTCTGGTTCAATGTTTAGGCGACGGCTGAGAACGGTCTTGAGAAGCGTGCCCGTTAATGCTTGTGGTGACTTTAGCCGGGAGAGATGAGGAAGGACGTGGGGATGCGTTTTCTCGGCATAGCAGATCCAGCCTGGACATGCTGAGCTTAGTATCGGTCTCTTGGGTGATGTAGTCGAGGAGCACCCTTGGGTGTCAGGTGTCGATAATGATTCGGTTACTTCATCTGCTCCGAGTACCAGACTTGCTTCCCTCATGGCATTGGTATCAACGATCAACGTGAATCCATTGCCATATGTGCCCCCTGATTTCAGGCCTTGTGGTCCACCCAGCAACTGGTCAAGCATACACCCTGCCTCAGCCTCAGACACCCCGTACGTGGCTGCCAAACTCGCTCGCACCTGGGGGCTGACACTAGCGACGAAAAGTTTCTTTTCTGTCTGATGGGCTCCACCATTCCCGTATAGATCTACGGGATCGAACGAAAGTTGAGAGTCTAAGGCGTTAAGGACTTCGGCGTGTGATTGCAAGGAAACCAAGACTGCTTCTGCGGATGTGACGCATCCTGAGCAGGCAAGGCAGTCTGTCAGGGATATCTGAGCCGGTGGAGCAATCTCCTTATGTACCTTGTCTTCTGTGGTGACTTCGTAAGCCTAATCAAAAACATTAGCGATAGAAGAAGAAGAATACTGGAAACGTACATTAAGTTCTTCCGGTGCCTGTTTTGGTAATGTCTCAACGGGTTTGATGCATGCTACCCCTGGGGATATAAAGTCATTGAGATCCTCTGCTGATAAAATTGCAGACATGCTATCTGTCTTTGCTGATTCAACCGCAGGACTGAGGAAGGCATATTTGAAGCGAAGTATTTTGTCATTCTTCAACATCGATCGCGCCTATCTGCCGAAGATCAGCCGGCTAGTGGCAAAATTGATCGTCATAACGGCTGTAACGCCCGGAGTTATCATGTAGCACTGATCAAAAATGTATGCAATCGTTTAGCGGGCGACCAAGTTATGGCAGGCTTTCCTTCCGGAGCAAAAGAACTCGAGTGCTGTACAAATATGAAATTCTTACAACGGAATCAAACCCAGGAGAGACAGGTTTATTGTTTCCCTACCTGATGCATACGATCATCATCAGCCAGATTCCCCTTTTCCGGTAGTTTACTAAGAGAGGATCATATATGTGGACCGTTTCTCTGCCTCCGGCGCTTTTGGCAGGAGTCAAGTGGATTGTAGCTGATGCAATCATAAAAGCCAATCTGTACCTTCTCTCTCCCGCGTGGCCACAGAAGAGTGGCCAGGAGAAGTCCTCATAGGCCTGGAGAAATTGAAATAAAGAAGTTATAAATGTATCTGGTAAACGGCTGCCCGTTTTTTTTCGAGGCAATAGAAAACTCTGGGCAATTAACCCCCCGATCTATACTTGACAGCTCCGGTCAACAACAATTCGCACGGGAAATGTTTTGCCGAGGCGTGAAGGCAAGAAAAATTTAGATTGATATATCAGGAACTCAACCGATTTATGCTTCAAGCAGTATGCGGGGTGTCACGCTGTGGCAGAAGTGCAGAAGCTGCGAACGAAGTTGAAGATTATATAAGTTGATGTTGAGATATCCTCCACTCTTTCGACATTATGGATAACACGAGGGTATACGACCGAAGAAGGCCCATCCCTGTTACGTGCGTAACTAGCCAGCCATGTAATCTCCCCGCCTGCATCCGAAAAGAACACCTGTTCAATCCAGATGTTCTCCCTGTCTGTCCAGCGCCGGTCCCCTTGACACTACCATGACCAAAGAAACACATTATATACTTCCATGACACCATACGTTCTTCAAATCTCGCAAGTGGCATCGGAACCTGAGTCTACAACACTTCGAATTACTGACAGATCATCAGTCCAATCTCTCACAGACTCTGTGAGTCTGGTGTCAGGGTCTTGTTCGAGAATTTTGGTGAAGTGACATTAGTGGTACAATGTGCCAGTAGGACACTTCCCTGCAGCACTGACCCGAGATCCATTCTACAGAGAATCGCCAAAGCACCAGACGGCCAGTTCCTCAAAATCAATCGACACCCTTCCTCCGAGTACACCATGGTATATGGAGATGCTGGGAAAAATTACCTCACTCTAGCAAAGAGCAACGCTGGAAACCTGTCACCCATTACTTTGGCATAGCTGTTGTCACTATGCCCGACGAAGAAGGTGCATCTAAGGCGATAAGAAAGTTGAGTGGTGTCTCGTATGTGCCTCATAGTTCTCCTATGCGCCGTCGCACTCTCTGCTGATGGACATCACTAGTATTGATGGCTCTGTTGTCGAAGTGAAGATACTCGGTCGAGGAGGCTCAGGTAGCTGATGCGGGGTCTTGTAAGGATACTAGCATGCGCGCTTGTCGTCTCCAAAAGGCGAACAATTGATAACCTAGTTCGTTTCCAATAGAAATGCAACACCTACTTGCTGGATTTGCCAGCCAACTAACAAGGGACTGGATCGAAACATATGGATTCATACGCTTTTCACTCCGATGTGTTTGAAATCTGGCTGGAACCCGCATGTTCTTGGACACAAATTCATCCTTAGCGGTTACTACCCAACCTTTCGGACGCCCGTCAAATGCTAACGTCAGCCTTATCAAGCACCACCCCTCACAGGCCTTTGCTGGAGATTTCTCGGAGTGGCAAGCAAGTCTCCTTTCCCTTTCTATGCACCTTCGCTCTCTCAGCACGGCTTATGCTTCACCCTTTCGTCCTCCAGCTCCGAGATCTGCGTTCAAGGGACCGGTTCTTAGAGCAGGGATGCACATATCACGTGGGGCGGAAGAAGGCGGAGGGAAGAAACAAGAGGGTGTGGAGAACTACCAGTCACACTTTGTGTATCCGATGACGAAAAAGTCCGCGCTTAGGGTGCAATTCGTGCATAGCAATGGGCCCATCATGCAGCTGACCCGGTGGAGCTTGAGCGGGCAGATACGAGATAGGCAGCACTTTCAATTCTCTCGGATTCCGAGTTTCATGTTGGATTCTTCGCAACCTAGTCCTATTAGATTGCAAATTTCATGTTCATGTGCTCGCAACCTAGTCATGCCTGGTTGTTACAGCCCACATGTGGTCTCCAGGGATCCTTTCCAGGCCCTTACAAGGTCCTACCCTCCAAACCTGAAAACAGTCCGCAGCAGTTGACAGACAACTCTCCTTCCCAACTACAACTTCCATCCAAACCAGCCCACTCTTGTATTTCTTCTTCCCCTTGTCCATCATCATCATACTCCTCCTTTCTCAGATCAGCAAGCGGGAAGCAAACAGACGCATCTGACAACAGACTTAATCCTACAAGATGGAGGATTATCTTGAGATACAGTAAGTCTTGTACCTTCCCCCGTATTTCGTTATTTTGAGATGCTAATTGTTTGTAGGCCCTTCCTTCTAGATGGCCGGGCGATGCACGCAATAGAGAAGAAGTTAGGGGAAATGATTGGTATAGAGGCTATTGTGATGGTATTATTCGCCTAGGATATCACAAACACCCACAAAACTGACAAAGCATACATCACCAGAGTTTTAAGAAAGATAAAGCAACGGAAAATAGGTTGTTTGTCGAACCCAAGCCGTTGGGAATGTTTGGAGGCAAGCACTCCGGGTACCACGATGACATATGGGGTGACCAGAACCCGCCTCACGACCCTCCTAACGGCCAGTACGGCGTAGCTTATGTGAGCCTCGAGGGCGCGGAGAAGGTTGCGGATAAGGTTGATCATGTTGTCGAAGAACTCAATGGCACAGGGTATGTATCATTTGAGCCCCATTTCTCGCCTGTTTGTTACTAATAAATATAAAGCTAGCTTCGGAAACACCTTCATCAACGTAAAACGAATCGTCAGACCCGCTGGCGCTGACGTAAACGTTGAGGGATAAACCTCATAAGCCGGCATAAACAGACGCCGTAAGGTCTTCCAGTATGATTCCTCAATCATGCCAGGCCCTTACCTACATTCTTCGACTACCTCTTCTTATTCAAACACCCATCCTAATATTGGGAAGGCGTTGATCTAGAGTCAACAAGCACTTATCTATTCTTCGGCTACATCTACTTTTTCGGACAACACACATTCCTTYCTATGGGTTGGCATTAACGGTGGTTGTAAGGTCCTTCGGTTCCATTACACAATCATGTAGGCAGCATTTTCAGATTTGTCTATTAGAATAATGAGAATGTTCGCCACCTTGTTTCTTAGATTCCGAGATTCATGTTGCACCCTTCGAAACCTAGTCTTGC
>KE598568.1:716166-760993 GCA_000444155.1 Cladonia macilenta KoLRI003786
TTTACAGCCTTAAGAGGGCCCACCTTAATAAGTATGGCAATAGCCCCTAGGACCTGACAGATAGTTTCCTTTCCCCAAAATACGAGTCTTACAACATCGACCTCTTTTCTTCTCTACTCTCATCATCATCATCATAATAATCATCATACTTGTCATCTTTGCTCGGACATCCTATCGAGAAGCAGACAGACACATCTAACGACAGACTTAATCCCATAAGATGGCATCGTCCGATGACATACAATCCATCGAGGATTTCACCGAACCCATCTTTCTAGAGATCAAGCAAGTCTCACAGCCGCCCCCCATCCAATTGTCATAGTATGCTAACGATAGATAGGCCCCTATCTCTAAGGAATAACGAGGCGGAGGAGTATGCAGACGATGCGCAAGACCTGCTCAAAGATCTATTGACGGACTATCTCAAAGTGTCTTGTATGATCAAGGTATAATGCTCATTGAATATCACATACACTCACATCACTGACAATCATACGCCGCCAGGGTTTTAAGCAAGACCCAGATACAAAAGTCGAGGAAGAGGTCGCTCGAGAAGTGCCGAATTAGCTTACCTACTACTATAGGAAAGAATCAGAGTTTTGGGACGTTGGTCAATACTATTGGGGCCTAGGTAAAAACTATGAGCGTGTTCCTGACTGGAAGTATGGTGTGGGTTATTTGGTCGTGGACTCGGATCAGGCCAAGACGGTCAAGGAAAAGCTCGAGGGCCATGGGTATGTCCTATCAAGTCCCCTTGCTGCCCATGGTCCGCACTGATAAACCTCAATATAGCTTTGACGGCTCCGTTATCCACGTAAAAGAAGTCTCTGAACTTCCCGACGATTTGATCGCTAATAATTGGGGAAAGCCGGGCCCGGAGCGTTATACGCCGCCGGAGTAAACAAAGGCCGCAAGGCCATCTGGTCTTATTCCACAACCATGCCAGGCCGTCCCCAATAATTTCGGTTCCTTCTTATTCAACTACACCTAATACCGGGCAGGTGTTGATTCCACAATCAACAAGCACACATCTTCCTTTCGGCGACATCTAATTTTTCGGGCTCCACACATTCTGGTGTTTGGACAGGCATGCACGGTGGTCACACATACATACACACTCTCTTTAAGACCTACAAGCTGTCGACGGGTTATCACCTTACAATGATAACAAGTACCCCCCATGGATGGAACAGTAATCTAATCTAAGATCTTCTTCCTTTGTATGATATACATGTCCATGATGCTACTTGTTGACATCGCCAGTGCGATAAAATTACCAATGCGAACCACTTCCCACCTTCCCCCTACCTTCTCTTCCTCTTCTCCAACCTTATTCAACAGACCATACCACTCTACCTCCAACGCTTAYCAACAACCACGAACAACTTCGCCATAACCCTTCCGGTGAAGACAACATACACTTCGTCCTCCTCCTCTCATCCAAGCTCCTCGCCTTCAACATCATACAAAGAACGAAATAACGAAGCACGAACGACCTCTCTTTCTAAAACAGACTCCCTAAACTCCCTCCATGTCTATTCCGCCTTACCAAACCCATAAGCACCTAATACACAAACGAACATACACACACACACACATATACATATATATGTATATGTATACACATACAAACATATAAATCTTCTCACATACACACATACACACACACATACACACACACATACATATACACATACATAGTCACACACACACATACATACATACATACACACATACGCACATCTCAATACCCACACATTCCCTATCAACGCTTCTAAACCAAAAGGATCCTTGAGCGGTAATAACTCACCTCCTTTTCCCCTAACTAACCCAACCTTACGCACCTATTCATCCCCCCTCCCCATCTTCACTCCTCTACCCCTCCCTCAATTTCCATCCGATCAACATCCCCCTTCAACTTACTCTCCCTTTTCCGCCAATTCTAGACATTATTCAATCCAATTGGAAAAGCAATTAACTAAATACTTTCAACAAACCAGATCCTTATTCCAGGTTATTATATCAGAGGTATCGATATATGAACCACCATTATTCTCAGCTAAGAGCTCAAGTTATTTATAATTCCGCATAGAATGATCCAAGAATATATCAAATGATGATCCCATTCAGGMATCGAGCTTAGTTGCAAGCTCTTTGCTTTCAAGAAGAAAAACGTAACGAAGCAAAGTGTGGGGGAGAATGACAGCTCAAACTCCTTCCCCTAGTCGAAACAAAACCAAACCGCACCTCCCCCCCAAAACCCTCCCGCTCATCACCATACCTCATCTACACCCAACAACACAACACTCCCCTCCCCCTTTCTCACGCGCTATTCGGTCCCGGGAGGCTCGGAAATTGGAGCAATATCGGCACGCACTAACCTATTCCAGCTTTCCTCCATTTTCTCCTTTGGATATCGCTTATCGGTCTAGCTGGGGGTGATAAGGAATTGTCTTCCTCGTGGGTACTGATTCTAAGTTTTTGAATCAGCGCGGAAGTGGAAGGTGGTGTTTTGATCTGAGTCTTGATTTGCGTTTAACACAATTAAATAGGGGCCATACTTAAGTCTTGAGGATTGTATGAAGGGTTGATTGAGTTCTTGTGTTCATGGTTTTGTAGGAAAGGGGATGCTACGCTCCTCAAGGAGTATGTATTTTGGTGGTGGTGGGTTTTGAAGTGGCGGAGCTGGTGGTTTGACTTAAGTCTTGATTTATCTTAACATAATTGAGTAGGCCAAACTTAGGTCTTGATTATTGGATAAGAGATTGATTGAGGTGTTGTTTTTACACTTCTGTACTATCTCGTTGCTTAGCTTTCTTATTTAGTATAGGTTATCGAAGTATCTAAGCTCAACACATCTTCGGGTGCTCCTTTTTRATCGCCTCATATTTCTATGTAAGATCTTAGTTATCGATATGCACACTGAAGCTATGTCTTTCGTGTTGAAATGAACCAAGTATCGAGAAATGAAGAAATAGGGAGAGCGACGCGTACAATTCCTCTTAGCACAATATTTTGAATTCTGCTTCTTAATTTGCGTTTCCAAAAGATCTGGTTAAATCTCTATATCAGATCTTACTAATCAATATGTTTACATTGAAGTGATTCAGCGTAATCACAAGCTACCTCTCTCTCGATCGAGAAAAACTTAACGAAGCAAAAACATCCAATCCGCTTCTCCTTTCCATCAATAACTCTGCGCGCCCATACTCTTCGACGGCATCAACAAAATAGCAACCGTGCACACAAACACCCCCGCCCCCGCCAAATACAACGGCCCATTCAAACTCTTCGTCAACAAATCCGCCGCAATCAATGGACTAACAATACTAAACAACCTCCCCCAAAAACTCGCCACCCCCGCCGCCGTGCCTCTAATCGGTGTCGGAAACGCTTCCGGCGTCCAGCCATAAAGCACWGCGTTGAACATACTCTGGAAGAAATATTCCATRGCGTTGAGRCCGATGTTCGAGGCTTCGGTGTTGACAGTCGCGAAGAGGAAGAGGGAGAGGCCCATCAGGGCTGAGGAGCCGACCATGGCCCATTTGCGGCCGACGCGGGGGACGCTGTACATGAGGGTGCCGAGGAGGACGCCGGGGATGCCGCAGATGTAGATAATGACGAAGTTGCGATAGGTGGTGGCGACGGAGACGTCGATGGCGGCGTTCTTGTCGAGGAGAATTTTGGGGAGGAAGGAGCCGGCTATGCTGAAGCCCCAGTAGTCGAATGCCTGCAGTGAAAGGGGGTTAGTAAACATGGGCTGAAAAGGGTAAAGGGGCGGGTGGCAACGAACGTATGTTATCCAGACTAAGAGGGTTAGACGGGCCATGGTGAAAGTCGAGAACAGTATTTTATATCGCTGTAGCTCGATGCTTATTCGAGTGCCCCAGCTTTCTTTCAGCTTTTTCGTGCTCACCCCAAGCATAGGTCTATCCGAATCTCCCGAAGCTGTAGACGTAGCTTCGTCATTCAAGGCCTCGAACGCTTCCAATGTGACAGTGCTCTCCCTTCCGTTGAACTTGGCGATCTTATGCAGCACCTCGACCGCTTTACTATCCCGCCCTCTATAAAGCAGAAATTTAGGCGACTCCTGGAATCTGAAAACGACGAAACGCAGGAAGAAAATGAATATACAAAGGGCACCAATGCAAAGAAGTGTATACCTCCATCCCATATTCGAATCTTTTGTGCAGCAGGGCGTCCCAGAGGCGACGCTGCTACACGCTGGAAGGGGTTTTCCATTTGCACCGTCTCCACATGAGTGAAAAGGGATGAGCCCGTAGGCTATTCCAGAAGCTACCACGACGCCTAGCGGTTGGAAGATAGAAAGTAAAGCTAGTAGGAATCGGCGGTTCTGTGGGAAGTCAGATGATGGCTCGCATATTAGTGATAAGTTCCATTGTAATATATACCTGTGGTAGGAATTCGAGACATATCGTGGTATCGATGGGAATGTTTCCTCCCACGCCGAATCCAACAAATGCGGTAAGAACAAGGACTCCGTCATAATTATTCGGGGCCGCCAGACAGAGCCCGAACACAGCCGAGATTAATACTGTGAGGTTGAAAGCGTATTGGCGACCTAGCAGACCTTGTTAGCTCAGCACTCATAGGGTGCACACACTTCAAGTAAGCCAAATGCATGCCTACATGCCTACGATGTCTACTAAAATGCCCCAGACGAATGCCTACATTGTTACATTGTTAGTTGAGCATCATGAGTAGCATCGTTCCTAGTCATACATACCCCAGCAGTAAGTCCAGCGGAAAAAGAAGAGAAGATGTTCCCCGAAGCCTTATCTACCTCAAGAGTGAGCAAAGCAAACCTAAGCACATCGGAAGAAGCCGACGAGGCATGAATCAAAACATACCACTGAAACCGAATTCCTGTTGAATGGCCGGCTCCACTAGCCCGAAAGCCTGCGCATACAGCAAATCGATAAAATAGCCGAATCCACAGAGGAAGAAGATGTACCATTGGTACTTGCCCATGCCGTGGGAATCCAATTCTCTGTTTACGAGCAAGGCTTTCTTCTCGTATAATGTAAGTCCTTCCATTTCTGGATCGTGTCCATCATGGCGACGACTGTCAGTGAGGGTAATTGGTTCTTCTGCGGGGAAATCGGCTTTAGGGGTGTCTCTGACGTCGATGTCGGTTGCCATATCACGCATTTGTATATTCGTGGAGTTTATCTGTACAGAGATTAATGCGCATGTCGCGGTGTATAAGAATAAAGCGACTGCGCCGCAATTARAGAGACASTGGCATGTCGTGTGATGTTAAGGTAARGTAGGACGAACAGCGGGCTCAAAATCCATAGCTTGAAACTTTATCGGACGCAAAGTGACGTCCAGAATGCTAAAGTGGCACTGCAGGCGTCACACTACCATCTTAGACTGGAGATTGCCGTGCTGAGGCTGATTAATCGCAAACCGGGGGGTCGAGAAGGGTCCTTATCTGTGACCTATTGGCTGCCTAGGGGAGACCAATGGTGTTGGCCTTGAGCAGTGACGTCGGTGAGGGGAACAAGGTGTGGCAGTGTGGCAGTGTGGCAGCATAATCGGCCGAAGATAAAAACTACGTAAATTAATTCATAAAGTGTTGGTCTTGAAGTGGTGTGGAAGTGTTGGTTGAACGAAGATTAGGTGCGGTAATGAAATCTCCCGTCCGAATAGCTCCCCACGCTACACTAGATGAGTAGATTCGGGAGATTCAGCACCGTTGGATATGCAGGAGTCTTGCGTTACCGTAAATCAACAGCCGCTAGATGTATTGCTAGCAATTAGCGGAAGTGCGATAAATGCAGGGGACTTTTAAGGGGGACACGAGCTCGCAAGTCTGGGCATAGAGTGTCCCATTATTCAATACTTGATCGATAGCACATAACAACGAAGACCTCCTATGAAATGCTTTTGGTGTTTTGAATAACGATCCTCGGGACGGCTGTTGGTGGTTTTTTAGGGCAGCTCCGGCCCGGGCGCATCACCTTAGGGGTGTTTTTGGTGTGGTGCTTGTGGACGCTCGAGGATCGTTATTAGAAACAAAATCGAAAGGTGAGGACTGGATAAATAGACACTACGACTAGGCTAAAAAGGTAATCACTCAGTAGTGGTAAGATACTAAGAGCAGGATTCCTGCAGCGTACTATGTATTTCTGCTGCTCAATCTCTTTGAAGCGAGTGCCCCATTACTTCATTCCCATCTATAAACCGTAAGGAACCGATAAATTTGCTCTACCACTGTTCTCATCGCCATTAGGAATCGAATTTGATACGTTCAAGTACGGAATCAAGCAGACAGATCAGAGAGGAGCCTCCCAATAATAGCTCTATAATAGAAACTTCATGGTGATCACAACTTTAACCGGGGAGTATATTCAGGATCGGTTACGTTCGCTGAGCAAAAAGAATCATACCAAACCAGTTTCCCTGAAAAGGCCTTGAAGAGGCATTCTCCTAGACGCCGAGGCACGCCATGCATGATTTGAGCACCATGCTTCTCCTTGAACAATTTACAGTCATTATGGCGGGTGGTGCAGATCAACCAGACTGGGTCGAATTACACATACGAAATCAACATAACAAAATGTGTCACTGCAGCAGACATTAGTCTTACCAGGGACGCCGTAAGGGGTGCACACCCTTCAAAAATCCAAACAGCAGCCATCCTGGTAAGTGAGGGTTGAGTGCAAATTTGTTTATGTAGAGCGATCTCGCAGTTCGATTTGGGAAGCTCTCGCATATGCTATGCTATCAACCAGTACCAGCACGCCATCTTCATTCTTCGATATTCCCCCGCTCTGATACGTACAAGCCATCCAAGAACTATCACGAGAACGATGTCAGATATATCGGAACAAGACGTCAGTCATCAGGCAGGCGTACCTTTCGAATATCCTTGTTCTTGACCCTGCATATCTGTTGGATATCCGCCGCACTCTGTGAAACATTCTCCAAGGAATTTCCCGTGAGCTGGAGCTCATCTTTCACGTTCTTCGAGGGCTCTACATCTACACCTGGTAACAAAGTGACTCTTCGGATAATCTTCTCGCCGATGAAGTTTCTGCATATCCAACAATCAGTCCACCGATACTCGAACAGCCATCACGTCTATATTTGTCTTCGGCACATGACATACCGAATTTCCACCTCATATAGATCGGTCTCCTTGTTCTTCTMGATATTGACGTTGATGGGAAAATGGGCGTAGACGTAGCGCATCTTGTATTTGAATCCCTTCGTAACACCAATGATTAAGTTGTTGATGAGAGTCTTGACTGTGCGGAGGGTGGCGACGTTCTTGCGGGCGCCATGGTGGAGTTCGATAGTGATGAGGGATCTTTGGGGTTGCGAGAAGGAGACCGAGAGATGTGACATGTTCTTGACCAGCTTGCCTGTTGACAAATCAGATGCTCGTGTCCCTGCGGTTTCTATTTTTGCAGGCTGCGCATACCTCGAGGTCCCTCCACCGTGACTATCCTTGATTTGATGTATACCTTGACTATACGATCGTCAGTAACATATCACTTGTTGTCCTCGCCAGGCCTGTGTGGGCGTCCTAGCTCCCCGCAAGTGCTCGTGCGAAGTCCATCTAAAGGGCTGCAAGTGTCCACTAAAGGCTCTGAAAAGCACACATACCATTGTCGGGAATCGCCAGCGTTTCTTCTGAGTGTATGTACCTCATCTTTGCTGGTGGTGGAGGAGTGTCACAGAGTCCTATTCATGATCTGGAKCCAGTCTAAATTTCGCGGTTGAAGTGTGGGCGATCTCGCTTGGTTGCCAAGGCGCTAGTCGGTGTCGCTCTCTCAATCTGAAATTCCATGTCACAAGTCAAACAGAGTTACATATATGTTATTTCCGAGATTGTGCACTTTTAACTTGTGGGAAGAACTCTTCCATGTAGACTTTATAYCTAGTTGCTGGTGCTTCTCTGAGTGTTCTGGCACTTATAAGGCTATACTCCTTCTAGGGAGTATTTCTTCCATGTCTTCAGGAGCGAAGTTTCAAACGACTGCTCCGAATGCATCACAGTGGATTAAGCAATGATTAGGTGGTTTGGATAAGTAAAGACCCGTATCAGTTACAGCTTGCCTCTCCAATTCAAATTCTAAACAAAAACTGGGTATCCCATCTCAAACCGAACGCACACCCAATGCATTTGTACTCCAACTCCAAGATTCAGAACGAAGCTCGTTGCATGACCCAGACCATAGGTTGCCCTTCCCAAGCGCTGTAATGAGAATGCCTAGCCCGCCACGCTCTCCTACGCCAAAACCCAAGCCTGCAGTCCTATTTCTCTTCGGAGAGCTTCGCCTCGACGATCCTCTTTTGTGCCATATCTTTTATCTTCTCTATCAGACCACCGCTTTCATCTAAAGCCTCGATGTCATCTCCACCACCAATACTGCGACCAACGACGAGTATATTTGGGACAGTTCGCCTCCCTGTGCTTTTCTCCAATGCGCTCTGTAACCCTTGCCCGAGCGGATGGCCATCTAATTCTACCACATAGGGAGCGGGAACAATACTATATTTCTCCAAAAGAATGCGTTTCGCTTTCGCAGAGTAAGGGCAGTAGGATTTGCTGAATATTATGACTGTACGTAGACRTTTTGTTAGCTRGCCTGCAATTGAGCTGTGGCAAACATTTGAAAGGGCAGCATACTGGGGCTTTTCTTTAATATCGTGTTCAACTCGGTCTCAATTGCATGATCTTCCTCGGTCTCGACCTTCTCCTTCTTTTCGTCTCCATCCTCTTTCTCCTTGCTTGTATCGGGATATTTTGGCGCCTCTTTCCCAGAATGCACATCTTTGGTCTCTCCGCCTTTTAGAGTCTTCCTCCCGGCTACGCTTCTCTCCCCACCATCTGCCGTAGCTGCAGCCCCTCTATCGGTGCTGCCTATTTCTGAGGGTATTGGTACATCCACGGGCTTTTTGTCATCAGCTACGGCAACGATCGGCTTTTGAGGAGACCCTCGGCCATCGTGTTCTTGACTTTTTGCTGCATCTTTGACTGCTTGCAGCTTATGTGCTACTTCCTGGTCTGAAGTAGCCTTCCTGTCTAGCGCGGCGACAGTGCGGGAGTAAAAGTCTTGGGATGAGGAGTCGCTCTGGGGTAAGGAAATGTCAGTATGGATCTAGAAGAATATGGCATGACTCAGGAAGGKTTGATCAAGGTGATCATGCGTACAGAAAGGTAGAGTATAGTGCAGACGGCAATAGCCAGAGCTATAGCGAGAACCTTGACCCGTCGGGTGGAAGGCATTATCTCTATTCCGCCCTCTTCGCGCTGGAGATACCCGATATCTCAATGCTATAGATGTGGTTTGGAAGTCTCCAAGACCAGTGGCGGGATTCAATATACGGCGATGGTATTTCGCTGTCTTCCTGCAGCTGCTCGATAGGTCTCCTTAGGTAATACTGACTTGGTTGATGGAAAGCGTAGGCGTTGAAGCGGACAAAAACGATGCAAGCAAAAGATCAATCTTGATGCCAAAATGATTATAGACGTTGAAAAACAAAGAAAGACTCAGTTGGGTGGCTAATGATGTACAACTAGCATACTCAATGTTTCGAGAGAGCATTTGTCAAGAAATCTGCCAAGGGTTCACTGCAGCCGCGGCGTATGGCGGGCAAAAACCTTAAATTTATTACCCCGGATTTGCATGAAAAGGGGCAGCTATAACCCCAACCTGCCAGGTACCAGGTACCAAGAATAGGGTTCGTCTTAAGGCTGCGAGAATGTACTGCATTAGTGGTGGCGAACTTGCTTTAGAATGTGATGATTGCAATTGCAATGGTCAAATGTGGAGGATTGAGTAGTTGATTGTAGAAGCAATAGAGGTCCGCTATTCTAAAATTTATATAGGGGAAGCCGGAGAGATCTTACCTAATCGGGTTAGCGGTTGTTTCTTTAGGTTAGTAACCCTAATCCTAACCTAGCCTTAACCATACTTTGCGGGTTTAGGAGTTCTAATTTCTAATGCTCTTATTTAGAATAATAGTGACTACCTATTATTTATAATAATATTTTATTATTTAATACCCCTCAGCGCTAGTCTAAGTATAGATTTATATAAGATAAAGAGTTAAGGACCTAATAGCTTTATTAGGCTATTAGTAAGTATATCTTATATTCTAATATATTTTATTTTTAAATTATTTATTTCTGTTACTAGTTCTCGTATAAAATGATACTTATTTTTAATATATTTTGTCTTAGAATAATTAATAGGGTTCTTAGCTATCTTTAAGGCTGATTAGTTATCTCTTAGTAGCCTAGTTAGCTTTATATCTCCTTTATTATATCTTAATTCCTTAAGTAACTAAGATAGGAATAGGGCTTCTTTTATAGTATTTAATTAAGTAATATATTTAGCTTTTATAGTAGATAGTGTATAAAGGTTTTATTATTTACTTAACTAGTTAATTAGGCTGTTTTATACTTAATAGATATAGCTTAATATAGCTTTAAATATATTTTTATAATCTATCTAAGATAAATCTATTTATCTGATAAATTTATCTTCTAAGTTTATATCTTAACTAATATCTATTAGTTTAAAGTATAAACTATAGTCTAATGTTCTAGCTAGGTATCTTATAATATATTTAATAATATTAAGATACTTTAGAATAAAGTTAATAAATTATCTTCTATATTTTTTGACTGTATATATAAGATCTAGCTAAGTTATAGTGATTAACTATTATAACGTTCCTACTAATAATTAGTAGATAGTAATATCTTCTTTTAATATTAAGAACCTTTTAGGGACGGCTCTTAGCTTAAGTCTAGACTCTATAAGAGTTAAGGGAATATTATAGTCTAATAATCTTAATTAGTTAATAAGTTATTTTAAAAACCTTATCTAATCTATCTATATTATCCGATTTTCCTTGTTACGGGTTGTTGATATATTTAAGTAGTAGGATATGTTACTTAAATACTTTATTTAAAATTTTATATCTAAATTGGCTTTGAGCTCTAATATTAAAAATTTTAATAAATTAAGTATTAAAATGTTATTAATATAGATGCTGATAATCACTCTATTATTATATATAAAAATAGAGTAGTCTTTACAGAGATATTTAAAACTAATAATTTTAAGGAATTTCTTTAAAGTCTTATACTACTTATAAGGGGACTGCTTTAGGCCGTATAGGGCCTTAAGTAGATAATATTTATATTAAGAGTTATTATTAGTAAAGCTATAGGGCTACTCTATATAAATAATTTCTTTTAGAAGGGTTTTAAGGAAGGTAGTAATAATATTACTATATTTTATCTTATAATTATACTTAGCCTCTAGGGCTAGAAGGATCCTTTAATTTATAAATTTAATAATATTTAAATATATCTTATTATAGTTAACTTCCTCCTCTTAATAATAGCTTTTAATTATTTATCTTATTTTATAGTAGGTTATCTTTCCTTTAGTATTAATCTTATAAGTAAGAATCTAGTAGCTAGATAATATATATCTACTTTTTAATATTAAACCTAGGTCCTCTTATATATTATTATTTTTAAGAGATTTAAGCTTATCTTTAAAGGCTTATTTTTATTTTTTTTTATTTAGGTTATAAAGGGCTTCTTTAATACCTATAGGAACGGTAGGAGGTAATTTAATATTAATAGATAAAATCTTAGTATTAAAGTAGTTCTAGGTATAAAGTCTTGCTAGTATAATATAGTTAATATAGGGCTAATTCTTTATTCTTAACTCCCTAATTTTAGGGTTTTAGGGTAGAGGATTATTTAAGTACTTAGARTTATCTTAATTATTTATAATACTTATATATATATCCTCCTYTTATAAATTTTCGCGATTATCTAAATTCTGATTGAAATTTAGTAGTAGGATATTAACTTTAATTATTARAATARGTATATCTAGTTCCTTTATAAAATTAGGTAAGGGATTATCTATGTTAGTATTAATTCTTAAACTATTAATATTTTCGCTAATTTTTTTATTAGGAGTAAAGAACTCCTATAAATCTTTATTCTTAGCGTCCCCTTTTTTTATATTAATAGAAGAATTATTCTCCTATTTAATCTAGGCTAAAATTAAGACTTATTTATTAATAATATCTTAAAGATGATATTAGTTACCTTATTTATATCTTAAAAATTTATATTTTATAGATCTTCTATTAAGCTTACCCTACTTAGGGTTATTATTATATATATATATAATATATCTAAAGGGATAAATATATCTAAGCTTTATCTTTCTTTTTATCTATACCTCTTTAAGAGTAGTACTCTTATTAAGTATTAATAATAACCTATTCTTTAAATAGATTATTATATTTATAGCCTCTCTCTATATTATTTAAGAAAACCTACTATTATTTAAGATAGCCTTAATATATCTAAATAGAGTTTAGAATATCTGCTTAGAAACTATATTCTAATTAAGGGTATAGATTATAGATAGTATYTATATTATACTYTTYTTTTTTAAAATTTCYTTTATTATTATATAAATTTATTTAATATTAGACTTAAAGAACTTAAYTAGGTRGCCYTAATTAGCTAGTATAATAAAGAAGTCTTTATAAATATTTAAAACCTCTAACTTTYTCTTAATTARRAARATCTATATCTTATTAATAATATTATTAATAAATAATAAAATATATTTATAACCTTTTAAGGTTTCTTTGATATTTCTATTACTAGTAAAGTTAGAGTATATAAGAGCTCTAGGCTCTATTTCTTATTATATAAGGTTTTATTAATAAGGGATATAATAATGCTTCTTTATCTACTTTTTAAATAAGTAGTCCTTATATTACTTATACTTAAGTTCTAACTTTTAAAGTTTATTAGATATTTCCTTATTTATATTTTCTATAATTTTAGTAAGACGCTTTATATTAGCTAGGCTTAAGTAGCTAAAATAATAATACTATTAGTCCTATAAGGTATAATTTACTTCTAGGATTTTCAATGACCATATTACTATAGGTAGTTATTAATAATTAAGGTCTAATAGCTAGGCTATACCATACTATTTTCCTCTTATAACTAGTTCTCCCAAATATTCTGAAAAAATATTAAAATTTTCTTTATTTACTACTAAGCGGCATCCTTTATCCAAGACGTAGGTAATTAATATAAGATTATAACTTATTACTAATATATACTATATATTAGTAAGCTTAATCTAAGCGACCTTATTATTATTAAAAAGTATTATAAGATTAATAATACTCTAGCTAAGTATCTAAAGCTTCTAATTATTTATACCTTTAATAGATCCTAAAGATTTAGTATAATCTAAAAATTTTAAGTAATCCTATAATATATATATATTAGAGGTAGAGTYTATATAGATTATATCTTCTTTARTATTATTAAGTCTAAGATAATTAATCCTAATATTAATAACCTTAAAAGTATAAATAATAGTAGTAGTCTTAGCTAAAGTAGTTAAAGAAGTAAAATCCTTCTTTTTTTTAATTTCTTTAATAGAGAGCTCTTCTTTCTAAGCTTTCTAATTAGGCGGATAAAGCTTTTTAATTAAATAAAAATATCTATCTTTCTTATAACCTTTACTATTATAGTACTAACATTTTAAGTCTTTATTTTCCTTTTTCTTTTTCTTTTTTATAGCCTTTTCTTTATTAGCCTTTTCTTACTAGCCAAACCTAGCTATAAGGACCTTAGTTAAATCCTTTAAGAATTTAACCCTATTATTATACTCTATTAAAGTATTAATAATATTATTAATTTCTAACTCTTAGCTAAAGGCCTTAGCTGATTAGATTAATTAAAAGGTATATAATTTTATTAATACTTCTAATCCTATATAGAAGAAGGAGGAGAGTATCTAATTTAATAAGCTATATTTTATTATAATTAATATTATATTTTATTTCTTAACTACCTTAGAGTACTCCTAAATACCTTTATAAGATAATAATTTAATTYTTAARATYTTTATTAATACTATATCCTTTATARATAAGTTAGATACTTTATATATCTTCTTTAATATTATCTACTACTCTTAAGCTATTTTAAGAGTTTTAATATATTCTCTTAGTCTATCTTTAGTATTAAAAATAAGATAAGTTATTACTAACTTATTTCTCTTATCCTACTTAATAATAGAGGTAAAAAAAATAATATAAAACTTCTTTTACTCCTTAAAAGTAGCCTTATAAGCGGTTCTTATAATATTAATACTATTATTTACCTTTTCTAGCTCTAATAATAAGACTAGTCTAAAATATATATCTTTAACTAAGTCCTAATTTCTATCTATCACCTAAATAGCCTTTATTTCATATTTAAACTTAGCTTAATTAATTATTCCTTTTAACTTATTAATCTTATTACTATAAGAATATTCCATCACATCGATTATAGAAGTAGGAAGGTAGGATAGTTATAAAGATATTTATAAGAAAATAATAATAATACTAAATTTTTATAATATTAGTTTTAATATTAGATAAATTAATTACTAGAAGTATAACAAGGCTAAACCTAGGCTTATAACCCTTTAGAATATAATAATTACAATTATAATAGTTAAATATAAAGGATTAAGTAGTTAATTATAGAAGTAATAAAAATCTATTATTCTAAAATTTATATAAGGGAAGCCAGAGAGATCTTACCTAATCAGGTTAGCAGTTACCTCTTCAGGTTAGTAACCCTAACCCTAACCTAGCCCTAACCGCACTTTGCGGGTCTAGGAGTTCTAATTTCCAACGACCTGTGCTCGGCTATTGACGAGACCAACTACATCTACAAGACAAGCTTCATTAGGAGATGTATTCCTGTCGCTATGAGGATTGGCAATTGTGCATCGCTCAATCATACTGTCCCTCATCCTCATCCTCATCCTCATCCCCCAGCATCTTAGCATAATCGTCTGCAGAAGCAAAAGTAGGCAAATTCTTCAGCCTTCGTCTCTTACTGCGTTTCTCTCCTTTCTCAGGATCCTTCTTTTCTGTTGTCTTCCCTTCGTCGGACTGCAGCTCTCTTGCCGAGAAAGCAGCTTCCTCAAAGTCACTCGGTACTTCGGCCTCGCTGTTGAAAAGGGCTTCGTCATCCTCATCGCCCAACAGAATGGGTCTACCACCAACATCTTCCCCCTCGTCCTGGTCGGTAATACCTTCTCCAGCTTCACTCAGATCCTCGTCATCGTCCTCAAAATCCTCCATATCAATGTCATCATCAGAGAATATCCCCCCATCGCTGCCGCCTTCTACCTCAGGCCTACTGTCCACCAACGCCTTCCAGATCTCTTCCTCATCGCCTTCGCTTTCACTCGCCTCTTCTCCCTTTCTCCTCTCCTCCTTCTTCTTCCGCGTTTTCTCCTTGCCCCTGCCCAAGGTACTGAAATACTTATGGAAAAAGACCTCATCAGCGCCAACCTTCTCACTCTCCATCTTCCAGAAGGCCTCAGAGTTAACAGGCGCTCTTCTCTTATCCTTCTCACTGTATCTGCTCACCAGCAAGGCGCTTGCATCACCTCCTTGCATAACACTTACACCTTTGGCGGTCGCTGTGGACCTGGGATTACGGTAGACGAAACGGTCGAGGAAGTGTATTAAGGTATTGAGAGAGAGATCGGGTTTAGGTGGCATTGGGGCATGGGTAAGAAGGCGACTCGCAAAAAGCGAGACGGACGGGTGGTAGTGTGTTAAAAATGGTGTAAGCTCCCAAAGGGAGGATCCGGAGGCGTTGGCGTGAGATGGATCGCGTTTGCGGCCGTCATAGGCAGTCTCTGTGCGGTGGGGAGAGGGTAGAGGGCTAGATCGTGGTAGTCCTTGGGTTTCCGGAACATCACGGAAATTTTCTTCTTCGTCGATGGCTTCAGCGTGTTGGTCAATGAAAATTGACAGGGCGGGAAAGACGCCTTCCAATTCACGAAGTAGGTATAGCGTCCCACATGTGAACGAGGGTTGGTGCATTGCTACTACTTGAAGTAATCGCTTCGCGAATGCCTGGACGCGCTTTACATTAAGATCGGACTTCAGTGCTCTGAAAAGGAGGTTGAGGTATAGAGCTTGCTTTGAGGACGTCAGCAATCTAGGGTCTAGTAGCGATTCGTAGAGCGTTCGGTAGAAACGATCAACTGAACCCTGGTGTGATCCATTGAGCTGTTGTATAAGCATCAAGGCCTGAATGCTAGTATTGAAGTTCGATGAATGGGTCACTTTGAAGAGGGTATCTAAGTGCTTCTCGAAAGACTCGTCGTTAGCATTCGTAAAAGGTATTGCGCGATTGACCCCGGTGAGTACCGCTGAGAGCATCTTCTCTCTCAAGTCCTCATCGACGGTTGTGGCTTTCTCCTTCTCGGCCAACTTTTTTTGGGCCTTTTTCCCGGCAGGTCCACCACCACCTTGGACTTCGCCTTTCTTATTGATTGTGATGCTATTGACGCCTGTAGCTGCGATCTTTGCTGGATCGGGTTTCTCGAGAAGCTTGATGAAGAGGCTGAAGTAAATGTCCAAAAGCTTTCTCGCAACACTTTCTTCTTTCGCGCTCAGAACGGTCTGRTTTAGGGTGATTGTTGCGTAATATCTCGCATGTAAGCTTTGGCCAGCCCGGAATATTAAATCCGACTCAATGGCCGAGATAATGATGGGCTTCATCAAAGGATGCGTGGTTTCGAGCTGCAAGATATTGAATGACGCTTTGGAGGCAATCTTCTTGTCTGAGTCACCAAGTTTGTTCACAAGCAGTCGAAGCAGATTCGCTTCTTGTTCTGGCTTCTCTTTTAGTAATTGACAAACATAATCAACAGCCTTGCCTCTAGCGAAGATCACTTCATCATTGCACCAGGTCTCAATRATCTTGATAACTTCAAAGAATGTACTCTTCAACCAATGTTCGTATGCCCACAAAATTAGGTGAGATTTTTTGAGCTGCTTTGGTAGAGGGTCTCTTGATGTCCAATGGAAATCTGTTGGGTCGAAGACTGCAGATAAGGCTGGCTGGGTGGCAAAGGTCCTCAATTTCCTATCTGAAGGAAGCAAAYTGCCAGGACCGAACAGATCCTTCAAAGCTCCTAGTACTTCTACAGCCTGACCTCTGCTGCGCTTACGTGCCAACCCGACTAAGCTCTCTAACGCTTTCATATTATGGACTGGAGACTCCTGGACAGAAAGCGTCAGAGCAGAGATTTTGTCTGAAAGTGTACCTGTTGACATGATAGTAGAGTAGAACTGGTGGGCGGATGAAGCAGATGTAATGTGGGCCCCATACTGCTTGTTATCATCTTCAAGTAATGATTTTGCATACTCGTGGATGCGATCTGCAAGACCATGTGGTAGAGCAGTGACTTCCTGTGGTGCTGCAGGCAATGGCGGTAATGACACGGCATGCCAACACGATTGTGGTGCGAAGGCAAGTGACACTTGTGCTTTCCTAGAAGGCTTCGAAGCTTGCACGTTCACCTTGGTGCCGTTTGCTTCTTGTAATCCCGGTACCTTGCCATTGCGGTCTTGCATCTCGTTACTTTGTACATGTTCCTCCTCTTCCGCATTTGAAGGCTCCAAAATCTCCTTCTGAGCTGCCTTGTCCACACCAAGCTGGCGGACTAACTTTTGCAAGTCTTTCGTTAGAGAACCACCAGAGGCTACATCAAGACCGGTAGTATCACCCTCGATCTCTGAATCAGACTGCACATCAGCAATTAACTCCAAGTCATCTTTGGTGCCTCCAAGGACCTCAATCTCATCTTGAATGTTGCTTCTCTCCGGTAAAAAAAWTTTCTCCRGCCTGGATCCAAGCTTGRTATTGTTGACATCATTTCCTCTCCTCACAGAGTCTGTTGCCTTGACTCGTCCATCCCGCAACCTCTTCTTTCCCTGGACAGACTTCGACCTAGGGGCCGTCACTATTGGTTCAGTTGCTAGTGATATACCACTGCTTTGGACTGTAGTGATCGATATAGACGCTTTTGCTTTGTTTGAAAGCTCCCGCTTACTCTCAAAATGATCTGGCTTGTTCTTCTTCGGCTTCACGTTGCGAGCTTTCGAGACTGTGCCACTGTCAGGCTTCTTGATTTTGCTCGCAATGTTTTGGGTCAAGCGTTCCAAGGTATCTGAGTTGAAATGCGGAAGCTGAGATGCCTGTAGATTTTCTCCTGATGACTGCTTATCCTCAGAAGGCATTTCAATGCTCAGAGCTCKCAGAGCTAGCAGGGTATCCCAATCTTAACGCAATCAACTCTTCCGAGTAGGTTCAAGATCTCAGCTCAATAGCAGCGGCAATATTTTCCGATTAGTCATCGCTTGGCGTCACCTGGAATTCCAATCCAAACCCACACAATGCAGAATCGCGTCCCCGTACAGTCTGACCGAAAGGTTCGCTCGCTGCTGGGGAAGACAATATGCATAAATACTATCAGCTTTCAAGGTATCTTCCCTATTCAAACCTCGTCAGGTAACTGGAAAAGCGTGGAATAAGGCTTTTCTTATGGTCTGTTCATTCAATTTGTTCGACGTAGGCTACCATTCTGACTATGCCGAGCTTATACATCATTCTTCCTGCGTGTCCTCCTAGCGGTGGATTGAAAAGTCTGTCGCAAGGTGAGGAGTGTACAGATTTGCGCGACCTATCATGATAACATCCTAATACTATGCTGAAAGCTTGACTGTGGTACACGTTTACGCTTGCTCGACTAACGGTCTGTTGTGTACTTACTGAGAACGAGCGTGCTTTTGTAAGTGCAAAAAGCAGAATCAGCAAATGTACRAGGCCTTTGATTTCAGAGTGGATTTGTTGTGATAACAGAACGAGCATGCAGCTACCCACTCGGAATCTCAGGGTCATGGGAAGTGCAGCCGAATTGCTCAGGGGCCCTTTGTCAGACGAGAAATCCGATTCAACCAGGTTGTTTTAACCACGTTGTTTCCCAGCTTACCAGACCTCGCTTCTGTTGGTCGCCAAACCCTAGCGCCAATATAGTATTCAGCTTATCTTTCGGATCAGCACTTAACCGCTCAGTTCACCTCACCATCCAGTGAGCCAGGACGATTKTCTTCGATTTTTGTCTTCGTGTTGCAGCTCACGTCATCCTAGCTAGATAAGTCAGCCCTTGTTCTCACTGTACTGTCAATAACAAACTTCTCATTCTACACAGTGCACGGGTCTCACCTCCCTTTCCAGGATCTCACCAAGGATCTTCAGCCGCTTCCACTTATGCCCTGGTAAAGATTTCCTCGATGTTCTCTAAGCCCACAATGGCTGACAGCTTTTCGTTTTGGGGAGTACGTTCTCGGAGACGCTAGCTTCTAAAAGTGTGGTCCCCGGGCTGAGAGCCTGTCACCCTCCACGCGATGAAATTGCTGAAGGGGAAAGGTGCGTTCTAGAAAATGACCTTCGAATATGGTCATCTACCTTAGTGGCTTACGCAGAGAGCGGCTGGCTTCGCGCATAAACCGAATGGTATTGCTTGGCAGCAGTCCCAGCCGCCTCTGTTACTGGATCGCATCCCGCCGAGGTAAAAAATCAGGCCTGCCGAGCTCACTACGAGCTCTCCGCCCACCGTTCTGTCCATCTCCCCCAGGTGTTATTAAAGTGGCTTGGGKATTGTTTAAAAAGCAATGCTGATAATGCCTTGAACGAAGTCTGCCGAAATAATTGTTAACGATCAAAATTGGAAGCTGGATCTGAATCCTACGTTAGTAAAATGATCAACTTTCGGTCGAAAACATTGGATTGTCCGCTAGTCAATGCGTACATAGACACCAATAAAAATTACGATAGGTTGATGCAGGTCCCGGCCAATACCGTTGGTACTGCACGATGACGATAGATCACTCACACTATAGGAGGCCCAAGGGTTCCCGTTCTGCAGCTCATCAGCGGCAGCACACCCTGAATATCAAACACTATTGGAGGGTTTTAGATCTGCATAGCCACCAGACTTCGCACTGACGGCGCCCAAGCAGGAACGGTCCGATTTTTGAACAGTACCACTTCGGCTTTTGTACTGCATCTCCCCTCAAAAAATCGACTGGCTTTTTTTCTGTGATGACTACTAGAGCACTTACCGCAACAGTATAGCCATCATGTTGACCTCAGCATCTCAGGCGATGATAGCTTCGCAGGCCATATTGATGGGCCTGGCTATCGGAGCTGTCGCCTTACGTATACATGTGCGCTTACATAAGTCACCTCCATTACAAGTCGATGACTACCTCATTCTTGCAGCACTGGTAAGGTCCGTAGTCGGGAAGATCGAACAAATTTGACAGAGCTATTTAGTTCTTTTCCATAGCACTCGCGGTCACCAATATAGTCGGCGTCCCAATAGGCGGCTTCGGCGTACAATTCGAGGCTCTGAGTGAGAGCAAAGCGACCAACTTCTTCAAGGTCTGTGCGGAGAATGACTAATTAAGGAGCAATATATTGAGTTACAGTAGATCCTCTTCGTTTTCCAATTTTGGTACATTATAGCGGTCGCCTTCGTGAAACTCTCCGTGCTCTTTTTCTATGGACGAATATTCTCAGTGGGACGTTTCCCGCTTGTCATCAAGATCATGTCGGGCGTTGTCGTGGCCTGGCTCATCTCATTTCTCTTCGCAACTTTCTTCCAAGTCTGGCCGCTCTCGTGCAACTGGATAATTTGCGTGGCTTCGACCAATTACCCAGTCATGTATGTCGTCTGTAGCGTCACAGACATCGTCATCGACATCACGATCTTGTGCCTTCCTGCTTTCTTCATCAATCGGCTCCAGATGAACTTCAACAAAAAGATCGGCGTCTATGCAATCTTTGGGCTTGGTATCTTGTAAGCTTTACATCTTGCGAAATTCTCACTAATGTAGTTCTGAGGCTCTAATTTAGCTGCGTTATCGCGTCGATTGCTCGACTCGTGTACTCCGCGGATTATCTCAAGCTCAACCCTGCAATCGATTACGGTCCTGACACCAATAGTACAAACATCCTATAGACTTTTTGGTCAGTCTAAAGCTCACGTTTGCTAGATGCTGAAGTAAACATCATCCTATGGTCTGGCATCGAAGCCTGCGCCTCCACAATCTGCGCCAATCTTCCCATCTACAGCCCAATCATCACCAAGTCGCGCACCCTGGAGTCCATAGTCACCAACTTCCGCTCGAAATTCTTCCCTGGAAGCAATAATAGTTCGTATAGAGCACGAAAGCACTCTAAAGGCGTGCAGCTATCGTCTTCGTCAGAGAATATTGTGAAGCAAGGCCCTGGGGTAGAAACGATCATCGAAGGAGGCAGACGTTCGATTCCAGAGAACGAACTCGCGATGGGAACGATCAACGTTCGCACGACATTGGACATATGATCGCACATGGAATAACGTAAGGAGAGGAGCCTACGATCTTGGCTGTGGTCTAGGTCGGTTTTCGTCGGTAACGGATCATGGAACAAGTATACTTGATGGAAGATTTCAAAGATTTAATGTAATATAGGTCGAAGTGAGTAGCAGCGAGGACAATATCCGGAGAGCGTGAATTTATGGATTATTCTGCATTGAAGATTACCTACAGATAGTAGTAGCTTGCCATACGTTAGAATTACCCGTCCTGGAATTGTTATGATGGAATCTTGGATTTGTCCAAGGCCCTAATATGACCCAATATGGATTAGCACGTTTTCGACCCCCTTTGCCAAGACTCATCCTTCCCTTATCGGCGCAGCTGGCAAGGCATGCACTCTTATCTTCGACCTTGTTGCGGCCAATGCTCGCCCGAGGAGTTGCTGATAACATGGGTGTTCCTTCCCCCACAAAGATGCGGGCCATCTTTAGGGAAGGCAGTCCGCCAATAATAGTTTGCCGTACTGAAATCGATGCCACAGAGCTTGCCATGTGCGTCTGCTCTACTTCACCCTTCAACGGAGTGAGAGTTGCTGCCCAGGCATGCCCCAAGACGAAGAACAAGCTACCGAGCGGACTAAGCTACTCGGCCATATTGCCCATGACGGCCGTTTAAATGCCCTCCAGCAGGACGAGGAAGCTCAATCTCTGATAGAGTCACATGTGAGCAAGGATGAACAAGCTCTTCATAATTCAGTTGTGGGGGAGCGCCTGCCATATAACGATTACACCACTATAGACTGGCTACATGATCTGGTAACATGAATGAGCGCTCCTACAGGCATTCAATTGACGTTGTACAGGTCAAAGATTCCTACCGCTACCGATCTGTGCATTCTAAGCAAGGCATCCGATCCGCCATCGTCTCCAATTTTGACGACTGCTCAGGCTGGATCGCCGCCGCCCTCATTGGAATCCT
Organism: Cladonia macilenta KoLRI003786; assembly: GCA_000444155.1. Taxonomy (NCBI): domain Eukaryota; kingdom Fungi; phylum Ascomycota; class Lecanoromycetes; order Lecanorales; family Cladoniaceae; genus Cladonia; species Cladonia macilenta. The sequence goes on from KE598568.1 coordinate 738,424, forward strand.
TACAGCATGTGTAGCATTCCTTGTCGACGTCGCCGAGGCTACAGTGAGCGATTGGAAGCTGGGATACTGCAAATCGAATCCTTTCTGGAACCGCGAAATATGCTGCACGAATCGTCACCCATTGGGGACCGAGAGAGCGAACTTGGGAGAGGGTTGTCAAGAATGGCATATGTGGACGGACAATTGGTCTAGGGCATTTGCTGCTTTTGTTGGCTTGGCCCTGCTGTACGGAGTAGTCAGCTCTTCGCTCACTATGTGGACTAAGTCCACCTTGCCTGCTGTGGCGCCAGGACATGGTGATAAACATGATCAGAAGCCAATGAATGGGAATGAGCCGGTYGTGGTTGGCAAATCCATGTATATGGCTGCTGGGTCTGGTATACCGGAAATCAAGACCATACTCTCTGGATTTGTGATTCCGCATTTCCTAGACTTCAAGGTTCTCTTCGTCAAAGCTGTGGGTGCTGTCTTTGCCGTCGCGTCAGGCATGTGTTTAGGAAAAGAAGGACCATTCGTGCATATTTCGACATGCGTGGCTTACTTGGTTGGGAATTTGTTCCCCAAATACCGATATAATGGAAGGAAAATGCGGGAACTACTTAGTGCTGGCTGCTCGTCAGGTCTATCAGTTGCTTTTGGGGCACCAATAGGAGGCGTCTTGTTTAGCTACGAGGTAAGTTCACCGGGTCGTTGTATTCCTTGTACTCAGCACTGTATAGGAGATCAGCACCTATTTTCCTCGAAAGGTCCTTTGGCGGGCTTTCTTCTGTTCCCTTTGGGCTGCAATGATCCTGAAGGCGCTCAATCCCACTGGTACAGGTAAGTTGGCGCTCTATGAGACCAATTACGGAACATCCTATTCTCCAATCCACTATCTCGTCTTCGTATTCCTGGGTGTCGCAGGAGGCCTCTGGGGCGGAATATTCTGCAAGTGCAACTTCCTCTGGTCCAAAAGCTTCCGTCAGTTCAAGCTCATCAAGAACAACCCGGTCTTCGAAGTGTTCCTCGTCGTCCTTGCCACTGCCCTTCTCCAATACCCCAACCCTATGACCCGCGAACCCGGCGACAAAATCATCCGTAACCTCCTCCAAGACTGCCGCACCAACACCTCCACTTGGATCTGCCGCAATGAAGCCGCTGGCTCCCCACCAGAATACATTGGATACCTCATCTACGGTACCCTCGTCAAGCTCGTCCTTACAATTATCACCTTCGGCTGCAAAGTCCCCTCCGGCATCATCATTCCCGCGCTCGACGCCGGCGCCTTCTTCGGCCGCCTTGTCGGGCAACTCATACCATCCATCTCTCCCGGCATCTTCGCCATGGTCGGCGCCGCCGCCTTCCTCGCCGGCGTCTCCCGCATGACCATCTCCCTCTGCGTCATCATGTTCGAACTCACTGGCGAACTCGAATACATCGTTCCACACATGATCGCCATCCTCGTCGCGAAATGGGTCGCCGACGCCCTCGAACGAGAAGGCGTTTACGACCTCGCTCAAACGGTGCTAGGTCACCCCTTCCTCGATCTCGATCATGCTTTGAAACTCGTCCAGAAGGAAAATGCGCTCGTCGAACACCTCATCCCCCCTAAACAAACAATGCATGATATCACAGTCCACGTCCCCCCCTCAAACAAAGTCCCCCGCTCCCTCCTGCTTTCCAAACTCAATAAACTCAAAGCCCGCGGCCTCCTTGACGCAGGGCTCGTCCTCGTCCAAGAAGACACCCATATGCTCCAAGGCTACATCGCCGAATCGGAACTTGATTTCGGTCTCAACGACCTCTACCCCACTGCCACGGAAATCCGGCTTCTCGGCCACGCTGTAGAGGACGGCGAACCCGATTTGACACCATTTGTAGATCGTACGCCAGTATGTCTATGCGCCAAAGCGCCTATGGAGTATGCGGTGGAGATGTTTGGGAAACTTGGGTTGAGGCATTTGTGTGTGGTAGAGGAGGGGACGGGGGTGTTGGTGGGAGTAATTATTAAGAAGAGGTTGGTTGTTTGGTTGGAGGGGATTAAGGGGCATTAGGGAGGCGCATTAGGGGGCGTATTAGACGGACGAGTCATTTATATTGATTGTGTGTATATTTTTTGGGGTAGATTGTAGATATGGTTATGCGATAGAGAAGAAGGAAGTGGATATATATATAGGTTATGCGTATATATATATTGAGTATGGATTTGCCAATCTATCCCAGTTACCCCTAACACGATTCGAGAGGGAAGCTTAAACTCCTAGATGCCTCTCGAATTGACTCTGGAACAACTCATCCACGATATCACTCCCTTCCATCTCATACCCATTCCTCCCTCCACTCACCACGCACCTCCCGCTCCTCCTTATACCAACCCACCCCTCCTCCTACTCAAATGGAAACCAAACCCTTCCTCCTACCTCCTCTAAACATCCCTCTCATCCTATTTCCTCTCCTTCCCTCCCCTCTCTACCTCCTCTTCTACCCTCTCCCTCCCAAATCCACTACCCCTCCTCGCAAAGAAAAATTATCATCTAAACGATGAAATAAGAAGCGCAGCAGTACACAAGACTATATTCTGGTATCTTGGTATTTCGGTATAGAAGGGACTGTTGTGATAGAGTTCCAGGAGATGGGTTGGTAAGAGCGAGGGGGAGGTGGGAGATGAGTTGGGGAGGGGGAGATAGATTGGAGAAGGGTGGATAGGTTTGTGGTTAGGTAGTAGGGAAGGAAGAAGGGGAGGGGGAGGGGCTGAGGGGGTTTGGAACGGTAATGTACTGAAGACTGAAAATATAGGATATGGGCAATTTTGTATTAGGTTCGTCACTTTCATTGCACATCTTCAGAAGCGAACATATCCAATGTCATCGTATGTTAACAGCGTTCAGTAGCTTTCGTTGTCTGAGGATATTGAAATCTGAGTGAGTGAGTGATTGAAAGCGCGTATGACACATGATCCTTTGCTACCCAAGTATATATACCACGAGCTGCCTGTTCCGGCCTATCGCTCACAAAGCATTGCTTTTACAAGTGAAAACACCAGTCGCAATAGAGTCGTAATTCTGCACGATGCTCTCGCATGTAGCCTGTAGATTCCCGGTCAGGCCAGAATTCTTGTTTGCGAACCGAAGGACAAGGGGGAGAGGGGGACTCACATAAGTACCACCACCCAACATAAACAGCCCGAACAATATCAAAAACAGATTCAGTGCAAAGCCCCAGATACTTCTAATCCCGCGGCTCGTGATCCACCCCGGTCCATAGTCAGCTGCTCTCATCCGCATATACGCCGTCCCCCAGAAGATGAAGCCGAAGAAGGAATCGAACAGCGAACTCATCAGACTCAGCAAGGCTGAGAAAAAGGGGATGACTTCTGCGATGATGAAGGCCAAGATCCACAGGAGAGCGAGAATTCCAGCCCATGCACCCCAGCCAAGGACGGTGTGATTGCCTTTATGCCTGGTGCCGTCGAAAGCGCGGAAGAAGATGAAACGGGCGCTGAGGGAGGCGTAGAGGACACCGAGGAAGATGAGCGTGGGAATCATGAAAGAGAAGGCAACCTTCTTGTAGTTTTCCTGTAGGGAGCCGAATGCGGGGGCGGTATTGTATTGCGTCCCAGTATAGGCGTACACGACTGCGCCCACTAAGCTGAAAACGATGATTTCACAGATAGTAACAGCCCACAAGGCTTTGGGAAAGTCCTTCGGTTCCCTCATCTCCGCGATGAAGCTGGGGATGGTTATTTGCCCAATGAAAGTGTATGATATGTTGAGGAAGGCGTTCATCCCACTCACAAAGCCAGTGCCTTTGGTTGCTACGACTAAGACGATGGGGTTGCCGACTAGTGTGCCCGCTGTGCCGCCAGTGTTGTAGCCATAAGGGTGTGATTCAATACCGGCGAAAATGGCGGCAAGGAGGACGGAGATGAAGGTGAAGAAAGCGGAGAAGGTGGCGAGTTTGGACAGGGTGCTGAAGGTCCTGGGAAGTGAGCAGAGCCAGGAAAGGACGGTCCAGATCGCGGAGAAGCCGACGGTGCAGACAGCGCCGTTGGACATGGTGTTAAGGTATTTCGCGCCGGTCAGGACGTGGAGGCCCTGGAGATGTCAGCTGGGGTTTGCCGAATTCACATTTGGCTAGAGCATACTTGAATAAAAGTATTGTTGAGGATAAACAAGACTGCTGTGAAATACCAGACCCATCTCCAGCCAAAATAGAGCATTTGGCCAACATCACATACGTCTCGAAGCTCAGGATGACGGAGACAGAATTCCCTAATATTAGGTAAGTTTTTATTCTCTCCCCTGACGTTTGAGAGACCCACCAAACAATCAAGGACGTATAGAGCACAGAGAAAGCTACAACTACCGTTACGATCAGCCCTGGTACCAGTCCCAATACCGAGTAGGAGTATGGGAAGGACATGATCGCAAGGCAGATGTATTCGCTGAATAACAGCGCCGCAGTCTGCCAAGGGTTAATAGAAATTCGCCCAATTCTTCGCTTTTCAGTAAAGATGGTGCAAGGTGTATATTCCTCCTTCTACTAATGACCATCCTCCCGATCTTCTATGGATGTATTGGGATTCGTATTGAAAAGCGAGAGAACGGATCAAATCACCTTTGGCCAAGAACATGTCCTGTACTTGATGGAATTTGTTGCCTCCAGTTCCAATTGTTTCCCCACAGACAGGTCTGTGTCCGAGTCTGAAGCGGTCAAAAGAGGAGCTATCCTGTTCAGCTTCTTCCCGCCTTTTTCATTGCTCTCCGCATCGTAGGGATAGGCAGGCTTTTCGTCCATAGCGTCGACAGAGGTGACAAGGCCATTATCGGCAGTGATGGGTTGGGTATTGTTGTCGACCTTGCGACTTCTGGTGCCAAAGCCTAACGCCATTTCAGACTGCGGATACTCTGTATCCTAGGGGTATAATAAAACGGTTTGCGGCCGTGGATCAATTGGAGCATTAACCACAAAGATTGGTGAGGGTCGGTGGGGGTCTTCCCAATGCACGTGCTCGAGGAACTATCTCTCGAGAACGGGCTGAAGATTTGGTTCTGGTTCCTGAAGATGAGGATGTCTGGATATCGATGTTAGTTGAAGAATTGGATGTTGGCTAGCTGAAGAGGTTATATGGGCTTGAATTGCGTGCCCGGCATGAGCGTAAGCCAAGTGAGAGTAGCGGAGTAAGAATGCCTGGTTAAGCGAGCTGAAGGTTTGGATCTTACCACATGGTGTACAGTAGTACAAGGCCGGCCCAGATGCTGTTGGAAAAGTGGGCAGTCGCGGATCCTTTGACCGGCGTGAACAGGTAGGAGCAATCGTTGGCCCATCGATTAGCCCAGCGAGAGCTGCAGTGGTCCATGACGCTTGCTGGGAATGGGGAATGGAAGCAGTCCGGTTCGCCCCAAAAGGGCTGGCGGGGGTGGACCCTAGCAGATGGTAGTTTCAGGCCACCCTGCGCCCCAAGGGATAGCTTTACTTTTCCCCATTTGCCAGCCCTTACCCAGCCCTTACCCAGCCCTTACCCAGCCCTTACTCACTTAATCTGCCCCGCCAACATTTGATCCCCACAGCTTTTGCCCAGCACACCCTGTTGGCTCGGACATGCAGCTGCAATCGGTCAGGCTGAGCCCCAATTTCCTCTGAAGAGCCTTAAGGTAGCCGGTATTTTGCCATTCCGATGGCTTGCAGAATCACAGCACTGTGTATATTCCTTCCCGAACCCTGGTCAGATACTGTTCCGACGTGCCCAATCACCGTGCCTTATTGAATCCTGTAGTACTCGGCAATGCCGTAGTCCCACAAGCTGAGAGACCGCTGAGAGACCGCTGACGCTCTACTAAAGTAGCTCTAATAGACGGGAACATATTGGTCGCGTGGTCTGGCAAAGGTCGATGTCGTGATTGGATTCCCATTACCAAATAGCCCTATCCCACGCAATCTGCTCTAGATCCATGCAGCTAGAACGACAGGGATGGAACCTGACCAGCAATATTTCCGAGGTGCTGACGCCCATCGCATACAATCTATGCTGGCTGTGGATAATACTGATGAGCGCTCTTTGTCTTGCGATAGAGCAAGACATTTTGTTGGATATTCTCATGTCTGTCACAGTTGTGTGGCACTGGCGTCTAGCGGTTGTTGCACATGGCAGGCTAGTGTTGGCTGATGAAGGCTGAAACGGTAGGATAGATATCTTATCAACGCCCCTGCACCACCACGACATCTTCATGCTACGCTATCTTACCGGCATCTGTTGCTTGGTGGCGCTTCTGCTACCCAAGGTTGTGCTTGGTATATATGCGTTAGATTATATCCCAGTTGAGTTAAGGGTATCTCTACAATCATCGAAGACCAACACCTGGCATATTAGCCAAAACCGACGTTGAAGTCTTCTAAAATCACTCGCTGTTCCTCTTTTCATAACCCCCACTTCTCAACTTTTTTGGTCTAGCCTGGAGCTGTCCCAGCAGCTTGTTTCCAATACTTACTAGGTACGAAGGGCATCTTAGTGACCTCCGCCTTTCTCCTCTTCCCCCGAACCACAACTTCTACGGGTGTCCCCAACTTGTGCATCCCACTCTTTACATAACCCATTGCTATGGGCTTCCCCAGAGTCGGACTTGGACACCCGCTAGTCACCTTACCAATCTCTGCCCCAGATGCTGGATCCACGACCTCTGCACCCTCCCTAGCTGGTGCACCTTCAACAATCAAACCCACTCGTCTCCGCTTAGGAGGTTCTCCTCCATCCTTCTTAGACCGGAGTTGAGCAAGAATGGTTTCTGCACCGTGAAATCCGCCGGTGTTGCGGCGGTCTTTATGTATGACCCAGCTTAGACCGGCTTCAACGGGTGTTGTGGTGTCGTCGAGATCATGTCCGTAAAGGCACATGCCTGCTTCAAGGCGAAGGCTGTCTCGTGCGCCTAGCCCTGCTAGTCGGAGCCGATCTTTCCCGCCTATGGATAGGAGATGCTCTGTGAAAGGTACTGTAAGGTGTGGAGGGATCGATATTTCGAAGCCGTCTTCGCCTGTGTAACCGCCGCGGGAGATGAGAATAGGAGTCTGCTCTGAAGAGGGAGTATTCGGAAGTTTAAGGGTAACGTGCTTGCATTGCCCGAAGTACAATGACGGGAGGTCAGCATCTAAAACTCCTGCGGCATCCAGCGCACGAGATAATATATCTTCGCTGAGAGGGCCTTGTAGCGCCACGAGGCCCCAGTCGTCTAGTACCTCCCAGTCCAATGTGCCGTAGCTTGTGTCGCGCTGTTGTATTTGTTCCTCCAGGTATGCGACGTCCTTGGCTTTGCAAGCGGCATTGGTCACGACGTAGAAGAGCTCAGGACCTAGACGAGTGATCACGGTATCGTCTACTATACCCCCGGTTACAGGGTGTAGGAGGCAGGATAGAGTGGAGTGGTTGGGTGGCAATGAGGAGAGGGAGGAGGGAGTAATTGATTCGAGGAATGGTGTGGCCCCTGGACCGGAGAAACGATGTTGTACCCTAGAAAGGTGAAGTAGTCAGTAGACTTCGATTTGATAAATAGCGAAGAGAGGCTGTATATACATGTGTCCGACATCAAAAAGACTGGCCTTTTCCCGAGTCCACTTATGACTTTCTCCCACGCTTAGATCGGAGTACTGAACTGGCATTGAGTAGCCTCCAAATGGCACCATTTTGCCTCCGTGCTCCACATGTAGCTCATGGAGAGCTGTCCGTCCAAGCCCACCATCGCTACTTGAAGCGTCATCGGATGATTTCCTCTGCTGGCATACTAAGTACTGTGGTGCCACATTTTGGCAGGGTACTCTGCGGGAGAACAAATCCAATGGCCTCCGCGGCTTCGAGCTGTGTATGCTCAAGCTCCTGGCTTCCCGCTGTGCAAGAGGACTTGATGTCCGGCATACCGGTCCCAGCGCAGATGTACGGGCCCCTCGGAGGCTTAAGCCGACTGCTCTTGCGCTCTTCATCTTGCTCTGTGCCTCCCACGTGCTAGATCAGAGGTCTTAGCACAATTCCAATCTTGAGTTCGGCCCTCTTTGCGTTCCCGCAAAGTATCCAAGTATTGAGGTTCCCAAGGAATGACATCAAGTCATGACGGGGTACGAAAAGCTTCTAGTCAGCAGAATTGTATTAGCGGAAGCTCCGGTCAATTTTCCTCGAATGCAGCAAGATCAGAATTTGATTCAGAGTGTTTTCATGATGTAGGGAATGTTCAATGGCTCAGGTAATTAAGACGCATGAAATGCCCAAGAGCGTAGAGGAGGGGAAAAGGCGGACCAATTCCGAACGTCAGACCAAGGCTACGAGTACAGAGTAGAACGCAATCTGTTGCTCGTCGAATGCCTATGGTTATCACCAATATTAAAGCTCATGAGCGATCGCTATTATTATGAGGTCTAGATAGCCATATATCCCTGCTATACAACGTCCCTAATTCCGTGGCTGCGCGAGATATTAGATATATTAGCCATAGCGAGCGTTGCAATGAACAGAAAAGCAATAGACCTTTCGGCCGGGGTATCATAAAGCGCTGAAATCCACGGAAGCCCCAACAGCCATCTTACACACACCTTCTCCTCTTCCAGTCATCGTCACTCCTACAATAATGGAGATCACCTTCTATCCCCCTTTCCCCTTACGACGCGATTCCAATCATCCCACTCCCCAGCAATCTCCATGAGGACATTTCCCATTACAGCAGCACTCGCCATTAGGCCGTGACCCTCGCCCTCCAATATTCGAACCTCACACCTTCTCATAGTTTTCCCGAGCCATTTGACATTTTCCACGGGCACTCGGGTATCCTTACTCCCATGATGAATAACAACCGCTCTTGTAATGTCCACGTAACGAAAGCCAATGGGTTGTCGTCGTTCAAGGCAAACGAGCAGGTCAACGGCTGGGTTGGCACCTGTAGTGGCGGCATTCCAAATCGCTTCGGTTAGCCTGGAATCGTATTTAGCTTTGCGCTCTTCTTTGGTGAGCAGGTCGTAGGCTGTAAAAGAGCTACGGCGCACAGGTACTGAAGGGTCGTTCTCTTTCCCGGAGTCGGTTTCCACATCACTTCGGCGAACTTTAGGCGAGGGGGAGGAGCTGCGGGGAGCATCAGAGGGATCGGGCTGGACTTCAGAGGTCGATGTCTCGTTCCTGCTCACGGTCCTGCGATTGGCACGACGTGGCGACTTAGGAAGACTTGTTGTGATGCTTGAGCTAGTGGTACTCAAGAAGTTGGAATTCGCGGCGCGAAGAAAGGTGGTAGGTAGTGCTCTTAGGAAACGCTGCGAATATGGTAAGGCGCTGGCAGGTAAAGGCTCTTGCTGAGCGCTAGCGGAGGACATCTGAGATGGCGGTATCCAAGGCGCGAGAAGATGGACACGACAGCGAATATGCTGAGGCATACGAAGTGCAGTAGCTAAAGCATAAATTGCGCCAGCAGAATGAGCCATGATCGAGAATTTGGTAATCCTCAAATGTTCGCAGATGGCGCGCACATCGTCAGGCCAGCCTAACGGTGTATCCAGTCCATCTGCATGGGGCTCGCTGCCTCCGACGCCAGGACGGTCGGGTGTAATGAGTCGAAGCTTCAATGTCGAGGCCAGCTCATCATAGAATACAGTCAAAAATCTTGTCAGTCCCATTCCAACGCAACAAAAGACCACTGAGCCGTCGGGATCCCCTACTTCTGAGAACGAGAGCACACGTCCAGTTTGCGGGTTGCTAATCCTCTGGTTCAGTCTGGGCGAAGAGAGGTACCGTGCGACCTCATCATCTATAGGGTCAGTGACCTTCTCGGATTGGTAGGATGTATTGCGATTGATTTGTTGGCCCAGAGGATTTGAATATGTTCTTTTGTGTTTTCCAGTCGTAGGATTTCCATGCTGCGAGAGGCGTTTTAAGAGGCGAGAATTCGACCGCTGTGGCGAGGTCACAGACCTTTGCGGAACGTTTTCCTTGCCATTGACTCCGGACTCATTGTCAGTCGTGGTCTTGTTCACGTGCAAAGGAAAATAGCTTCCACTACTTCTCTTAACCCCTGGAGCAACGGCAGGCGACGGTGCGCTATCTTCATTGTCTTCCGTAACCTGGACTTCGACAGACTTGACTACTTCCGGCTCTTGCTCGGTCGTCGCAGCATTCACATCCACGGATGGAGGAACGGCCGCTGATGGAGAGGCCGTAAGACTGCGCTCTGGCGTCTCGGGAGCTGTCAAAAACCCTGATGAGTCTTCCATGGAGCTTCGATCCCTCTTTAATTTTTGGTCCTTCAGCTCTTTGATCCTACGCGACACAAGATCTTCGGTCGGATCATCGGACACTTTTTCTAGTGCTTGCTTGAGTGCAACTGGATGGCTTTCGACAGACGGTCTCTCTGCTTCCTGGATACCATCTGCTTCCGGGATACTATCTGCTTCCGACTGCCGAGAGTGTTTCCTTCGATGTGAGGAGCCTTTTACCAGACTGTGTCGTTTCGAGGACTCCCTCTGTGGTATGTAGTCCCTGCCGGGTATACCGTGCTCAAATTTTATATTCGTAGGACTGCCGGCAACGTCGTTTGCATTCCAATACAGCTTCTTCGCGTTGTGCGTAGACTGTATGGATGACCGGCGAGCCGGTATACTGGGCATTTCCCATGGCACGCTGCTAGGGACGCTTTCCTTCGATATCGTGGCATGGTTGGTTAAGGGTGAATGAGGTGGCGTGTAATCTCCTATAACCACTCTACTGCGCTTGCCATCTCTTTCTCGGTCACGCTTAGACTTGCGGACTGTCTGCCCATCAGGCTCTCGTAGCGAGTCCCTAGAGCTCCTGAAGCCCAAGCTTCTCAGGCTTCTAAGGCTTTTGGTACTCTTGACACTTCTGATGCTTCTAGCCTTGTGGTTTGCCGTAGACGGCGACGGCGGCAGGCCTGGTTCAATACTCACGTTTCCGATACTGTATGTTTCAGCGCCCAAATCATACAGATCTTCTGGGTCTTTGTAGTCTTGCGGGTTGCCTCTCGACTGAGCGACTCTGATCGAGGCGTGGTCGGGGTGGAGGAGATAGCTAGCATCTACGCCATGCGGGCGCTTGCTAACCCCGTATAGAGAAGATGACATAGGGGCGCCTGGGTTTGTCGCGCTGCCAGGTTCGGAGATGGATGGAAAGTCGGATTGCCATGGGCCTGGTGAGCTTGGTGTAGAATGCGAAGCAGCGATTTGGGGTAGGGTATCGAAGTGCTGTCCTACTGGCGACGAGATGGCGGAGAGAGTCTCTATCAAAGATGAGATGACCTCGGTTGATGCGGGCTGGACAACAACCCGATTCGAATCGCGACGGCGGGCGTCACGCTGAGGGGATGCCGGCGGTAAAGAGCGTCGCCGGCGGTCCTCTTTAGACCGGCGCTCTTCCCTTGATCTGGTATTTGAAGAGGTTCTAGCGGAGGTCCGCTCTGGTATTGGCGGCCCATTGAATTGATCCAACATGGTGAAAAGTCCGCGATTGGGACAAATTGACGGCAGGATCAGCGCATGGCCTCATGCAAGGACGGGCTGACAGGCAAGATGTAGTAAAAGGCTCCTGGCCCGCTGATAGTCGGACATATATCATCTGTTGGGAATATATTGGGACTCTGGCGAGAGGTTTCGGGACTTAATTGCCAAATGACCACCGAGCTTGTTGATAAGAACAAGTATACAGAAAGCGCAATAACAATTCTTGTTGAAAGGAGTAGACGTGCAATCTAGATGCTCGTTTGTGAGAGGACCAAATCTACCAATTTAGGGCAGCGCAGGGGGCTGAAAGTACTAGAAACGACGGGCCTGCAGATCTTCAAACACGCAATGAACAAACAGCATATCGGAGATCTCTTACGTGCAGGTCCGTGATGGTGATTAAATGCAGGAGCAACCACTTGGTAAAAATTGGACAAATTATTGTTGACACTGGTCTCCGTTGCCAGAGCGGCGTCTGGCATGGACCGCAGCCGGCCACCTGCTCGGAAAGCTACAGCAAGGTGTCAAAGTCTACGTGCTACGGGGATCATGGATTGAGGTGCATACTCTAAGGACAGGACTCGGGCTATCCTGTTCTTGTAGGTGCTTCGACCTCTCCGTTATGCTGGATCGCTCGTGATTGGTTGGTTGGCCTTGTTTGGGCTAAGGTAAGGCAGGGTAGGCTTGTCGCGTTGTTGACGTTTCTTTCCTACCCCACATTGTACATACACACACCAAGCATGAATCTGATGAATCTGCTTCCGTGGGCCAAAGAACCCTCGCTCAGCGACAAGGCATGGTCTGCCCTCCAATATCCCTTCATGTTCACGAAAGAGCCGTCGCTCTTCGACAAAGCCTGGATGACTTTCCGCTGGCCGTATGACATCGTCCGCAGCCCCATCCAAGCAATTGCATCCATTCCCGCTCTCTCCTTTCTTGTCATTCCGGCCTTCTCTTCCTACGGCACGTCTCTGAATTTACTGTTCTTCTACATGACATGGGCGATCCTAATCCGCTCCAATGATCCCTTACGTGTGGAATTCTTAGGAACTCTAGGTGTTCGCATACTGTTCTATATCTTACCCTCACTTGGCTTTCTAGCATTTGACAGCGCGACGCCAAATCTTGCCGTCAATATCAAAGAGCATGGAGAAATTGCGTTGCCAATGGGCGAGGAACAAGGTGGGAGGAAGGGACGGTGGTGGAAAGTGACGCTGGTTAGCCTTGGGAATGTCATGCTCGGAATAGCAATCCAAATGGGTCTCGAGACACTCTTCACCCAGGTATTGCACGCGCGCAATCTCCTCAAGGTCTCTGTCTATGTGCCAATGCCGTGGAGTATTGCGAAGGATCTGGTTCTTGGTCTCCTCATGCGCGAGGTCTTGACCTATATTCTCCATCGCTACACGTTGCACTCTTCAATGTCGCCGCGACTGAGAAAATTGCACGCATCCTGGCAACACAGCTTACCAGCGCCATTCTCGCTCGTCGCTCACTACGACCACCCGCTAACGTACCTTATACATACCTTTCTTCCGATGTATCTACCAGCTATCCTTCTCCGCTTCCACCTCCTGACGTACCACCTCTATCTCATCCTTATCTCCGTCGAAGAGACATTCGCATTTAGCGGATACAATGTGTTGCCGAGCGCCTTTATCCTTGGTGGTATAGCACGGAGACAAGAACAACATCTTATGGGAGGCGGAAAGGGCAACTATGGATGCTTCGGGCTCATGGACTTCTGCATGGGAACAAGCCTTGGAACAGACCTGGCGGACGACATGATGGACGAAGCACAGGATAAGCAGGTTGGTCGAAGGGCGAAGGGGAAGTTGAGACGAGCTGGCAACAGAGCAAAGAGCACGCGGAAGATGATACAATATGATGACGAGGACGAGGATGAGGAAGACGAATCGACCGAGGCTGAAGAGGAGGAGGAAGAGAAACCTAGGCGAAGAAGGAATGCGTTGAAAACTAGTGATGATCATGAAGAAGAGGCCAAAGGGAAGACTCCTAAGAGAAAGCCTGGGAGGAAGAAGAAAAGTGACGAAGATAATGATGCTGACGATGTAGTGGAGACTGAGAAGCCTAAGAGCAAGCCGAGGAAGTTGGAGAGGGGGGGTAGTCAGAAGAAGAAGGCTTGAGGATGATGGGACATAAGGCTGTCATCTGCTTGGATTATATAAGTAAGGCCCAATGTTGAATTAGGTTATCTTGGCGATTTTTCGACCGGGCTGGTTCTTTAGCTTTTTGTGAGATACCCTGGACTACCCATGTCCTCTTGACGAAATAGATATCTGCCTCGTTAGCAAACGCGGACCCTATTCCCTTCCTGAAATGGCACCGTTCGCCGAAATGTTTGGATTTGAATTGATTGAATTGGCTTAGTACAAAAGCTCACAGCCATGAGGCGCCTCACAATGCCAGGTCATGAACGGCCCAAGCATGCGAATTCTACCGACCCTTTGCACACCTCCCCAAGGATCCAACTTCACAACAAGCATCTACCACTTCATTTCGTGTGGTCTGTCTCCCTTCCTCAGACTGAATGTGCTCCCCAGGTATTCCATCAGATGAGGTTCCTTCTTGATACTAGCCAACAGAGCCTTATCGACAGCTTTCTGGTCGTTCGCCCTATCAGAGCTGAGTTCCTTCTTCTGCAAAACAATTAGCCACCATCCGACTCTTCCCCTGCCACCTCCCCCACCTCAGTAAAATAATTGTGGCAACCTACCTCAGGCTTCTCCCCCTGACTAAAAAACGCCTCCTCCCCTTTCTTCTGCGTCGCCTTATCCCTCGTAAAATAGCCCTCCTCTCCCACCTTCTCAACCACCTTCTCATCAATCCCCTTCAACTCCACTTTCGCGCTCGTAGCGATCACGTATCGGGCATTTACTCTTCGGAGTGGTACGCCATTGACTTTGAAGGGGCCGGTGACAAGGAGCACGCCTTGTGGGAGGTGCTTGAGGAGGACGACGCGCTTGCCGCGGAATCGGCCGGCGAGGAGGATGAGGATGCTGCCGGGTTGGAGGGTGTGGCGCGGGCGGGCGGCGTGGATGGATTTGCGGACCTGGAGGGGGATTGTTAGTGGCGGGTGCGGTGTGTGTGAAGTGGTGGTTGTGGGGAGGGAGGTTGGATGTTGATTGTGTTGATGTTTGAGAGCTGGGTGGCTTATTTTCTGTATCCGAAAGACGCAATTGCAAGAGCACAACTGCATGAACAATATAAGAGCCTCAAGCCCATTGACCCAACGTACCTTCTTTGGCTTTGATTCATCCTCTGCTGGATAGAATTTCTTGGCCTTCGTGGTGTGGTGAGGTACGTTCCGCTCGCTCTTGCCGAACTTCTTTGTCTTGTGTTCGGCCTTGCTGGCCTCTTGCTTCGCTGACATGGCGAAGATGTCTCTGCAGAAGTTTAGTAGGAGGAGGAATTGTGGTCGCGGTGATGGCAGATGTCAATTGCTGTGTTCCGCTATCTAGTTTGTGTGGTTTCGGCTGCGGAAAGCTTGGCGCTAAACTGCGCGCTAGTTAATTTGGGTTAGCAAGTTCAAGCAAGGCGCTACCAGATTGAAAGAGAGTACGGAAGGTTTCAAATCCCATACCGTTGGTCCTCTCTACTTGTACGTCTCAGGAATTTTTGGCGAAACTTGATTATATACATGGTTTATTCAGTATCCATTCTCTGTTCATCCTCTTCATCATTCTTCTCAGCATCAATCTCTTTCTCAACAGACGCTTTAATACCGTCCATGAACGCCTCTACAGCATCTCCACCTCCTAATGGTACACCGCCACGCCTGATGAAGCCACCGTCCTTTACTGGAATATGTAAACCATCGCTAACAGCGGGTAAACCCCCATCCCGAAGTGCTTGGGTAAGGCTTGCAAGGCTCTGAGAGAACTGGGGTGACCGAAGTACTTTTTTCAGAATTTCCTTTTTCTGATCCAGGCTCAAAGCCTCCATTGCTGCTTTCACTGTTTCCGAATTAGGGTCCGTTGAGGAGAACTCGTCCGCTTCTTGGCTGAGAAGTAGTAGCTCGGGAGGTAAATGATTCAATAAGTTATCGACCAAGGCCGTATCTGCTGATTCAATCATTGGGATTGTCTCTGACGGTGGAAGCAGGTCGGGCAAAGTGGTGAAAATCTTGACTTGTTGCTGGTCTTGTCGATTACTCGCGAACTCGCTCCCTTGCAGGGAACGTAGAAGGTTCTGCACGGCAATTTGTGCGCTAGTCAAGAGGTTAGCTATATTGGAACTCGTTATTATGATTTGGATTACGCTAGGGGAATTGAGTTCGGTCAAGTAGTAACTAATGATCATGACTACATGTATTTGGAGGCTGCATTCGCAAAGGATTCTATAATGCTTTTCCCAACACATGTAGCCAGCTAGAATGCACTTCTATCCCAGTCGTGTCTCATAAAGAATAATTGAGGGGTAGCACCTACGCTCTTCCACCATCTGCACCTCCTTCCCTAGCCTCTTCGCCTTCCTCTCCTGGATCACCTATGAATGGATCCCCGCTTCCAAAATTTCCCTGGACGTCGCTATGACCTTCTGGTGCGGCGTCCTCCATGGTTTCGTCGCCTCCATCCCCCCGCTCGTTCGAGATGTTGGCCACTTCTTCCTGAACATTGACCTCTTCTCCCTGCAATAGCGAATTTACAATCGAGCCAATCTTTAGATCTCGAGGGCTAAACCAAGAAGAATCACCTTGGGGATGCTGACTCTTTGACTGCAGCCAAAAAAGATGTCGTTGTGTACTCGACGAGAACTTCAGGACGAATATCCTTCCATTAGTCGGTGACTTTGTTGCAGAAGCCGAAGTTGAGTCTGGACCTGTGTATGGTTGAAACACGCCATCGGATGGCACCATAACAAGGTCCAGCTCTGGTTCGCTCATGAGAGCATTCCGATGCCTCCAGCAAAAGTGGATGAGGCCATCTTCTTCATAGAGGTAGAGATATCCGGCGGTAGGTTTAGGAACGACTTTTTGAGGCGAGGCACTGGTCTATTCAAGGTATGAGCCKGCAGGTTCTATTGAGTTAGAAGCTACAGAGAACGCGAATACTTACGTCCAGATCACACAATCCTGCCCTGAATGTTATTATTGGCGAGATCGACATCTTGGATGCTTCTTGGCCTGGTATAAGTATTAAGCGGAAACTGTTGTGAAAGGATCAAGAGAGTATTCGTGTCTTAGATCATGTTGCCATGAGTGTGATTCGGAACAAACCAAGTACAGCCTCATGCGGTATCAAAAAGCTGTACGGCTGTATCCGCCACTAGCCAGATTTGACTTTCTAGGACAACGCGCCCGTCCTCTTGAACATCAAATATCCACTTTGCGCCAACTTTTGTGGTCATACCACTATTCCTTTACCAGACTTCTCCTTTGGCCAGGCAAGATGATTCATCCTTAGCTATAACTCTGTCCCAGTAACAATTTTTGAGGAGCGTGGTGACCTTGTAGTTCACCAACAATCATTCTGGACCGTGATCCTCTTCGAGAGGCCAAGCCTTAGGGCAAGGCCAATTAGCCGCCATGACTCCCCAGGCCTTCATCTCGAGTTACGCTCCTCGTCTACGAGCCTACGGAAACTCTTTACTCACACCCGTTATCCCACAAACCGCCGCCGCAAATGCTCCCTTGTCACGAACGACAAAGCGTGGCACGATTGCCATCAACTACGCTGAAAATGAGTACGATGATGATGACATCTTTGAAGACAGTGAGGGGCCCAGGCGGCATACTGGTCTGCGAAGTAGGAGAGAGGACCCGAATCAGGCAAATAAAGAAGGGTTAGCGGACAAGCTTGGCAAGGAGATACATGCACCAGTCGAGGTCCAGGGGATATGGAGGGAATGGATGGGGAAGCTGAGATCTGTGAAGTAAGGAGTGCACATGGACGATATCTCGCAAATCATGCAAGCTAACACAAAATACAGGACGGAAAAACAGCTCAACGCACCCACCGCTCTACCTCTCACGCTCATACCAATCCGGATAGACCTAGATATCCCCTCATACACACCGCACCCCGCTTTACCACTTCCACCTGAGTACCATGCTCTTAATATAAATCCGGCTCTGCCGGCATACAGAACACCAGAACCAACACCAGCATATCGGCTTAAAGACATTTTTTTATGGAATCTGCACGAAACACTGATGACGCCAGACCAGTTCGCTACCATTCTTATTCACGATCTAGACCTCCCAAATTCAACAGGCCTGGCCATGCAGGTGAGCAAGCAAATCCGAGAACAGTTGGAGGAGTATGCAGGCGTTGCTCTGCACCCTCTATTTCATTCCACAGACACTGGCGCTAGCAACGRCACTGGAGTGAAAACCATACAAGCTGCACGTTCACGGGATCAGTCATCTACTCCGGCTCCCGGAGGACCTGGCACACCTAAGCCTAGCACACCCAAACCAAGTTTTGCCAACGGTATCAATGGCTACGCATCTCCTGCGAAGGAACCTGCCAAGGATGTCACAGCAACTGCCACCCCTCATCCCGCCCCAATTTCCGGCTCTGAAAATGACCCTGATGACACCTATCGCTGTATCGTGAGCCTCAACATCAATCTTCAAAACAAACTCTACACAGACAAATTCGAATGGTCGCTCCTCCACCCAGTCGGCATGGCCGAATACTTCGCCAAACAAACATGCGCCGACATAGGTCTATCCGGCGAATGGGTACCCGCCATGGCCCACGCCATCTACGAAGCCGTCCTCCGCCTCAAAAAGGAAGCGTGCGAGAACGGAGGCCTGGTCGGCACCATGAACGGTTGCGGCGGCGAAATCGACAACATGGCCGCCAATGGCGCCGAAGCCGGCTGGCGCTTCGACAACGAACACCTCGCCGACGAATGGGAGCCCAAAATCGAGCGCCTCTCCAAAGAAGAAATCGAGAAGCGCGAGGGGGATCGCGAACGCCAACTGCGACGCCTACGAAGGGAAACGGCTCGTTTTTCTAGCACGACGAATATGGCGGGTGGCATGCCGCAAACCACTGGGTATGATAACCAAGGCGATGAGACGCCAGCCATGGGCAGAGGCGAGCGAAGTAAGAAAAAGAAACGGTTTAGGAGTTTGAGTCCGTTAGCGAGAGCTTCGCCGGACGTTGGGAATGCGGGGTATGGGGGCGGCGGGGCGGGGAGTTTGAATGATTGGGAAAGACAGACATGGAGGTGTGCGCATTGTTTAGTGCATGGGTCGGCGGTGTGGGCTGTGAGGGATGGTCCTAACGGACCTAGGGTGCGTTATCCTCTTCTTCTTCATCCTCCTCTCCTCTCTCTTACCTTCTTCTTGCCTTTTACACCGGCACCATGTATTAAAGACGCTTTGAAGCTAACACAATCGCTAGTCCTTATGCTCTAACTGCGGCCTCGCCTTCGAACGCGACAAGCGTCTGCCCCCTTGGGCGAAAAATCTACATTACGCTGACATCCCAGTCGGGCGCTGACTCATCCCACTATCTATACAGATGTAATTCAATAACTGAACTGAACATCCGGATTTCAATCGACGGACCTGTTTCGGCAGCATCCATTCATCGTCAATTTCGTCCGATTTTGTACGCTTTACTTTACTTTACGTGGGAAATAAGGTGCTCTTGATACTGCATATGCATGGCGTTATTAGAAGGAAGGGAAGGGAAGGGAATGGCCTCCGAGCGGGTTATACTGTACTAGTGATATCAAAAGAGGGTATTCAGAGTGGTGTGATGTGGTTTAGTGTAAGATATATAGCCTTTTCCTCTCTCTCTCTCGTCGCTGCGGTGGACGGAGAGATGGAGAGGGGAGGTTTTGAATGGGAGCAGAGGAGATGGAAGGGAAAATGTATTACTGGGATGGGAATCCGGTTAATCCATTCATCCATTTGATTTCCATAGTATGATTTGTTCGAGAGAAGTCCTCGGCTTCAGCTACCTTACTATTGCCGGAGCTAGTTCAGCCCTATCAAATTAAATCTACCCACGATAGAGGAGTGAACCCGTCAAAACACTAAACAATGGCACCGGAACAGAGCGCAAGGAAGCGCAAGGCGATTACAAGGGACTCGCCAGAATCTGACGAAGTGGTTCTAAGCGATGGTGGCGAAGATTTCGAGGTTTCACTACTCAATGGGAACCAGAGTGAGGACGCATTAGAAGAAGACGAGGGCGATAGTAGCGATCTGTTCGAGGATGAGAGCGATATTGAGGATGAAGAAGACCTTGAGAACGAGCTTGACAGTGACGAAATTCCCTCGGATGACGAAGAAAATGCTAAGAACCTGGAACGAGGGGAGCAATTAACACACTCACGCGACATCAAAGGCGAGCTTAACGGTGGGCCGGCTACGAACTACAAAATCACAGAAGATGCCAATGGCAATGTCCGTTTTCTCTACAACGAAATCGATCCTGCATATGATTCTGACGACTCTGACGCTCCTGCGACTACAAACACCATCGGCAATATTCCACTCTCATTCTACGATTCCTACCCACACATTGGCTACGATATCAATGGCAGGAAGATCTCTCGACCAGCTCAAGGAGAAGCCTTAGATGCGTTACTGGACAGCATTGAGATTCCGAAAGGATGGACTGGGTTGACAGATCCAGCAACCGGCAAGCCGTTGGAACTTAGTCAACAAGAGCTGGAGGTGTTGAAGAGGATTCAGATGAATGAGGTGCCGGAAGAAAACTATGATCCATATCCTGCTACGATTGAATACTTTACTAGCAAGACGGAGCAAATGCCGCTGAGCGCCGCACCAGAGCCTAAGAGGCGATTCATTCCTTCGAAGCATGAAGCTAAGAGGGTGATGAAGATTGTTCGAGCTATCCGTGAGGGACGCATACTACCATACAAGCCTCCATCGGAGGAAGAGGAAGACGATCCAGACGTGAAGCGTTACGACATTTGGGCAAACGAGGCTCCTAAACCGGACCACCCTATGAATATACCTGCGCCCAAGCTTCCACCTCCTGGTTATGAGGAAAGTTATCACCCACCGCCGGAGTACTTACCAGACAAGAACGAGAAAAAGGCGTGGGAGGAAACGGATGAGGAAGATAGAGAGAGGGAATTTCTACCCACAAATCACGATTCGTTACGCAAGGTGCCTGGCTATGATAAATTCATCAAAGAGAAGTTCGAAAGATGTCTTGACCTCTACCTCGCGCCTCGTGTACGAAGGAGTAAGCTGAATATAGATCCGGAATCTTTACTCCCGAAGCTGCCAAGTCCCGAGGAGCTGAGGCCATTCCCTACTTCATGTTACACAATATTTCGTGGGCATGAAGCTCGTGTACGAAGTTTGGCAATCGATCCATCGGGGAGTTTTGTGGCTAGCGGCGGGGATGATGGGATGGTCAGAATATGGCAACTCTTTACAGGTCATCAAATCTGGTCCGTCAAATTAAGCAAAGAAGAGGCTGTTAACGCTGTACGATGGAGACCTGGGACTGACGCAATCGTTCTCGCCGCTGCTACTGGCGAAGATGTCTACCTAATTGCGCCACCAATCTCAGAAGAAGATATTGATCCAGAGCTCCATGCCAAGAGCAGGGAACTCGTTGATGCAGGCTGGGGTTACGCAGCTAATGGTGCTTCTGGCAAGGCCAGAAAAGAGCCTATGACTCAATGGGTACGACCCGGTAGCAGCCTTCAAGACAAAGGCGTGCTTGTCAAGTTCAGTCTTCGCAAAACAGTCAAAGTCATTGCCTGGCATCGTCGTGGAGAATATTTCTCCACAGTCTCCCCGCAAGGCCAGACTAGCGCCGTTGCCATCCACACCCTCTCGAAGCACCTTACCCAACTACCCTTCCGAAAGCTCAAAGGTCTTGCACAGTCAGCCCAGTTTCATCCCTCCAAGCCCATATTCTTTGTCGCTACTCAGCGCATGATACGCAGTTACGACCTATCTAGACAAGAGCTCATCAAGATCATCCAGCCCGGTGCTCGTTGGATATCCTCCTTCGACGTCCACCCTGGCGGGGACAATCTCATTGTTGGAAGTTACGACAAGCGATTGCTTTGGCATGACCTKGAGCTTTCTGTGCGACCTTATAAGACGTTGCGCTACCACCAGAAAGCCATCAGGGCGGTCAAGTTCCATCCGGGTGGTTTACCATTATTTGCCGACGCTAGCGATGATGGCAGCTTACAGATCTTCCATGGAAAGGTTGTGAGCGACATGATGGAGAATGCCAGTATAGTGCCACTGAAGGTGCTGAGAGGTCACCAGGTTAAGAAGGAACTGGGGGTGCTGGACGTGGATTGGCATCCTACAGAAGCGTGGTGCGTAAGCGCAGGGGCGGATGGGACATGTCGGTTATGGGCATGATGGCCAAGGTGCGCATTACCGTGGTGGTATTATTCTCGTGTCGATGATGAGATGTTGCGAGTATTGTCCTTCCTCTGCAGGTCTTCCTGACACACAAGAGTGCGGAAGGCTGGGAGGACAATACTAAGCACTAGCACGACGCTAAACCCAGACAGAACTACAATAGCAACCATTCACACCCAAATAGTCGAATCCTCCAATCAGGAGACTGTTCGCCATCATTATTGAGGTTATTAATGCCTGCTCTCGCCAATCATCATTCATTCCCACCTGTATGTCCGCTATGTGCCCTCAACAACTCTCAACACAATAGCAAGTCGATTCCTCAGGCGGGCCTCACTTTCCCTAATTAGGTCATTTTCTATTGACGCACGAAAGCTATTGAGAAACTTTCGCTTCTCCGCTCCTTCTGTTTCTGTAACATCACACACTTCTTGCCGTGTATTAAAGCCCCACTTCTCCATCTCCTCTCTCGTTTCTCCAAACATTGCTTCCTTTCTAATTAAAGCAAAGCCCAAGTTTCTTCTCCTACCATCCCAATACCAATCACCAGAAATCCCTCCTCTAACATCCACCATCATCACCTTCCCCCAAAAACAAAATGCCAGCCCGCCCCACCCCACCCCACACATCAACAACAACGACCACCCCCCCCACACTAACCGCAGCCCAAGCCCGCTCCCTCCTCCAAACCCTCCTCTCCACCGTCCCCAACCCCACACCCACTCCCAACACTCCACCATCCACCAACGCCTCCAAACCCTCCCC
>KE598568.1:761068-899301 GCA_000444155.1 Cladonia macilenta KoLRI003786
CACCCACCCTCCCCCTCCTCCTACCCAACCATCACAATCGACACCTCCACCCGCATCATAGGCCACTGCAACAAAATCCGCCTCCCACCCCATACCATCCATGAAGCCGCTAGAGTCGAGTATATAGCCCGCGAGGCATTATTGGCGAAACCCACTACCGGCTGCTACGCGCCTGGACCGGTTAATGTTACGATTCAGACGGGGTTGGTGCTGATGGGGAGTAGGAATGTTGTTGTTTTTGGTCCGGGGGGTGAAGAGGGGTGTGAGAAGGGGGGGGATGAGGTTGGTGGAAAGGAGGGGGGTAAGGTGCAAGGGGGAGGAGGGGAAAGGGGGATGGGTGGGAAGGAGAGGGGAGGGGAGGAGGTGGGGGGGAGGAAGAGGAGGGCTGAGAGCGAACCTGTTGGGGAGACACGTAGTGGTGGGAAGAAAGTTAAGGTTGAGAAAGGGGTTTGAAGAGGGAGGAGGGGAAGAGAGAGCATTAATGGGAGGGGATGGGATGATKGGGGGGGGGTTAGTCTGTTTGCTGGGTATGTGTGTGCTTGTTTGTATTAGTCAAGGACCGGGTGATAGGATGGTGGGTGGGGACGGTAGGGATGTGTATGAGGTAGTTGGGCGGGCTATCATCTGACAGGCAAAAGGGGATCTAGTGCGTGAGAAGAGGTGCATTAGCTAAGGTAAAAGCCTGGTGAGATAATAGCTTTCTGAAAAATACAGATTTGTGTAATTATGCTCCGTGCTATGAAGAGAATTCAGAGGACGTCTCATTGACTCCTATACACTATGTCCAGATATCTACGCCGTCGCTCACAGTCAACAAAATAGTAGCATTAGCTCGTGCCAAAACGCCAATAAACATCAGAAGGGTATACGTAGATCCAGACCTATCACTCCTAATTCTGCCCACCATCCTTACTACTCTCCCCTTTCTCCTCTTCCTCCTGCTCAATCGTCTTCCCCCCCTCAATCACCAAATTTACCCCTTTCACCGGATGCAGCAGCATACCAGGCAAACACATCCTCCCCTCTCCCGCCATCTCTTCCTGCTCACCACCATCATTATCGACTTTATACCCCAACCACCTCCGCCACAGATTCGGTGAGAACCCCGCATCATAGAACCATGTCGTGCCTTTGAAATTATGCTCTCGCCCTCCATAAACGCTTGTGCGTGCACCACCTGATGCGCCATTTCGCCCGCCATTCATGACGCCAGCGAGGTAAGTGGGCGGCCAGCGGCGGTCGATGTAGATGGGGTGAGGGGCGTAGACGGCTTTGAACCCGTGGTGGAGGGCGATTGATGCGGGCCAGGATTCGGTGAACATGTGGTGTTGTTTGAGGACGGTTTCGCGGTGCATGGTTTGTAGTAGGCGGCGGGAGAGGCGGGAGGATGTGCCGATGGTTGCGCGCCGGGGGGGGAGACCGGAGGTGGTGTTGTAGCCTGTTACGTCTTCGACGTAGAACCAGGTTGTGCCGTCGGGATCGAAGAGGGGACTGAATGTTATGAAGTCGGCTTCTTCGCCGACGCCCCATGTATATTTGTCTTTTTCGAAAGTGGTAGGGGGGATGGGGTCGTCTTGCGCTGCTAGCATGTCGGCGGGGCCTTCTGGTCCCCACACACTTCTGTCCAGTTTGCCTTGAGAGAATCCTGGAACCTCTGTGGTGCCTCCTTTCAATCCGGACCAGATGTTGTTTGGGTTATCGTTGCCTAGCTCGGTTTGTACGCGAACCATCTGCTTGAAGTCTTCCCAGCTGCCGTGAACGGATGGTACGTAGAATCGACCATTCCGTTCCCAGAGACCTTTTCGGGGCTGATCTCTTGTCCACCGGCTGACTCTGTCGAATAAGTGGTACCATTGACCAGTATATCGAACGTCCATTTCCCAGTTCCATACGTAGTCGTATCCTGGATGCTGATGGGAAAAGTATTGCAGAGCCATGTATTGAGCCCGATAGACACCATGCACAGGTAGTTCACGGAAAAAGCTTTCTTGAAGGCCACCGTAGATAAGTCCCATCTGTCTCTCGCTCCATAAAATACCCATTCCTCGAAACTCTTTGGGGAGTGAATTCTCCAAAATCCTGTCATAGATCTTTCTGTCGGCCCAAATAGGTACATTGTCGTCCTTGACATGAACCAGGAAATGAATGGTGTATTCTCCACCGGACATTAGTGAGAGTTCGGCAATCATGGATCTCAAGTAGACAATGTCTTCCACACTATACTGATGATCCCACCAAGTGCGGATTACGATTGCTGTGCGTGGAAGTAGATTTACGGCCTTGGTTCGCTCGGCTTCCTCTTCCGTCGAAGTGTGATTCGAAAGCGCCGACGAGTTGTCCCTCCTTTCAATCGCAGATTTGCTAGGCGCTCCCTGACCACTATCTGACCCCATTCCCAGAAAATAGTCCCCAGACAGCTTAGTTTCCGCAGCTGGCGAGGCAAACCTCTTGCTGTTCTTCTCGGAGCACGCTTTCTGCGCCTCCGCCCAGGAGACTCTCCTATAGTCAACCTCTTGAGGCTTCCCCGCTCCAGTCCACATTTCATCTGCTCCTTCCCTTTCACCAGTCATTCCAGCTCCTGTGCCGCCTCGTTTGATGCTGTAGCCATATCCGTACGGTCCAAGCCTCCCAAACCTGTCAAAGCATATATCATTACGTAAACCAAGCACCTCGTGCGAGCCCATTACAGCATCGGGCTGGCCTCGTGGTATGCCTGCGTAGTAGTGGACTCGTGGTATTCGCACAGAGTTTCTAGAGTCCAGAAAACACTCGTACTTCGCTGCATACTCTGCCAGATATGCGGGAGACTTGTAATCTGGGTATGGGTCGAACGGAACACTCTTGGGGAATGCTTTGTCTGTTTGCGCCTTTGCAGAAGCATTGGTTGGTACCGACGCTGATTCCTCCTCACTGGGGTATTCTGGTATATTCTGCTTTCTGGGTACCAACGCCCTTATGCCTCCAAAATATCTCTTCAAGAACGGAAAATCCTCCCACAATGGAGGCTTTGGCGGTTGCTTCTCCACAAGTCCTAATTCCAGTTGCCTGGACGAGTTCCAGCTAGCTCGAACCAAACTCAGCACAAATATTAACAGTGTCGTGAAAACCGCTAGACAGAGGTATCTAATTGTCCTTCGATTTGGCGGTTTGTAGGACTCGGCGGCTCTTTTCCTTCTCGATGAATATTTGCGCAGCATTGGTTGGTGAGACCCCGAAGTTTCGCGAGAGGAGTTGGATTGAGATGATGGAATACCAGCGCATTCATACTCGATGGAGGAGTCACTACTCTCGTAGTCGTACTTCTCGACATCCTGAACATCGCCTGACGTGTTGTATTCGATGTCCTCGTCAAATGCGGGGTCCCGGAGATAAGATTTGCCCATCACTATCTCTTTTGCCAGCTCACAATCGAGTATTGATACGATGCGCCAGGATTACTGGGGGTATYATATGAAGAGATCTTGGTTCCGGATGGGATCTCAGTATRTTGTTGCAGGATTTCCATCATCGTTACGCTGCTAATAAAGTTCGCGTCGTTATTTACTGATTGTCGGCTAGGCGATTATCTCCGCCTGACAGGGCTTGGCATTCGACTTGGTGACGCTGACATTTCAATTGACTCCCTTTTTTTTGTTCTTCATCCTCTTTCAACGTCACTGCCTGCTCTTACCAAATCAAATCCGTATTCCTATGCTGGAGCGATGTCTGAAAACGTTCCATTAGTACAGAATGGACGGTCGTTCGGAAAGAAGTCGCTTAAAAGTTCCTGCTGACGGCTCTCACGAGACCGTCGTGATGGGGCCTGGTCAGATTGAGGCGCATTGGCAAATCGTGGGTCCATACACCTCAACTTTTGATGTCCACGCACCCGAGCGCTGCATTCGCAAGTCCGTTATTCTGAACGCGTTTGATCGAAACTTGCGATCATTTCGATCTCGATTGTAGATGCTTGGCCCAATCCTGGTGCCTACTATCTTTCAATCGATCAGAAAGTATCACTGTTCCGTTTTGGAAACAACGTTGATTGAGTAGCGTCTTTACAACTCACTCGCTACATGTTGCTATACCAGTGCATCTGCAAGGGAAACATTCAGAGATGACCGTCCGGACAAGGCCGGACACGGATATTCTGGCCATTATGGATTGTCGCTGCAGGGACTTGGCTCCTGTGAAGGTATCCAGTACCCCCACACTGTTCCGGTCTCGCTTCACATCCCTCCAGGTCGTTTACCCTCGTTTCCAAAGAGTGCTCTTTGCTGCAAGCCACGGGGAACAGTTGACCACATAGCGACAACTAGCAGAGTGGTCTAGCTAGTGGATCCGCGCTAGAATGAATTGGCTGGATTACCCAGCAAAGACAATCATTCACTGTCCAAATGGCCTGGTATTCCCGGTCAGTGCAAGACGGATACCAATACTTTAATGACAGATAACTGAGCAATCACTTGTCATATTTCTTCTGCTAGCAGTCGCAAGCACTTTTGTGGCGTGAAAAACACGCGAAGATTTTTCGTTGTGGTGAAGAATCCGTGCATTATTGTTCGTTTCAATTCTCAGGCACGGGTGCATAATCAACGTATCTGGCCCTAGATAATGTGGTGGGCTCGCAGCTACAGGTCGACTCGGTTTTACTCGTTTGCGGTGAATATCAGCTGCATCGTGTGGGATTAAGTGGGGCGCTGTGGCCTCCTTGCGGAACGTCACCCGCAGTCCGCAATTCCCATACTAGGTAAACCCCATTTTACGTCACATGTCACACCCACCCTTTGCCTCCGTGACATCGTTCCTCACTCTGAATTCCTTCATCCAACACCGTCTATTCTGCGTTTCATCTGTCAGTCATACTCTCACACGTGCCAATCGTTGAGCTGTTGTTACTCTGTTCAACAGGAGTCTATCCCGAGGTCTGCTCCTTCCTTGATAGGGAAAATGCACCATTGACGTGGTACAAGTTTACGTCAATCAGCCTATTCAAATCCTATGACAGAAGACAACAACCTCAACTTCAAGCCTGATCTTATATGTTCGTCGGCTACCCCAGCGCCAGCAACCTTAGGAACCCATTGGCACCTCTAACCATATCACATTTCCACTCGCACATGCTCCTACTGACTGTCAACACGGTCAGCTTGACAGAGGTATATCCCTTCAAACATTGAGCTGCCCCTGCTTAATGTTCAAATAAATACAGAAAGTACTCTGGTGCAAGCTAAGAGCGGCGCATTCCCCCCAACATTTCGTAATCAGCGTGGATTAATATTGATCCTTCAGGTACAATCTTCTCCAAACCTGTTAGGTATTGCTCACCATGGCAGCCTTCCTTGACCACGATACGAGCAACTTCAGTCATCTCCTCACCACCCCAGCTTCCAAGCTCAGCCATCTACTCTATCCGACCCTTCTCATCTCCATTCTTCTACCCGCCTACCGCTTCATTCTCAAAGACTACCATGCGTTCTTGGCCCTTGGACCCGGTGGTACGCCAAGCACCTTCGCTGGCTACCTCCGGGTCACGTATTTACGTCTTTTCACCATTAGCGATCCGTTCCAGCCTCCGTCCCTAGCTCATCCAACTTGTCCACAAGGGAGTTATCTACAACGACTACCACACCGCTCAGGTCCTCGTCCAATGACAGCTGGCATTGCACCACACCGCCAACTGAACCAGAAACCCTCTCTAGACCTCCATCATGCAGTTCGAAGGGCTCTCCATTCTCTAGTAGCCGGCTGCCCATCACTGCTACGCAAAGGCAATTCATGTTTCGAAAAGAATGGCCTCGCTCTTTTCCTGTCTGCTGGGCTTCGTTCTGATCTCCCCGATGCAGCAGCACATCCAGCGCCCAGTCACTTAAACCCTACCTGTCAAGATACGGGCGAAATCTGTCATCTACATGCTACGGTAAGCCGAAATCGTAACAAGGCTATATAGGGTCATGTGACCTCTAAAGATTGAATGGCTCTTCTCCGGAAGAACACTGGACTAATACTTTGCTCTCCTCTCATAGGACTCATCCATGCATCTAACACTACACCCTCTCGATGCAGCCCTTGTTATCGCCTCTGGCTGGGGCGAGCGCCACCCACTAGCCGGCTGCTCCATCCACGGCAAACGCTTACTACCATCAGGCTTCGTAATGGTCTATGCGCCCCGCGAGGAAAGCGAAGTTGCCACTATCATGGAAATCGTCAAGGCTGGCGGCTGGTGGGTCGGAGGTGTAGATCTAGGGAAGCCGTTGTAAGTCAAGGGCGGAGGAGATTCATGGAGGATGAGCGCAGGAGAGGAAGAGAGACCAATTTGAGAAGTCGAAAGGTGATGGGCGTGGCCTTGTGTCTCTCAGCCAGCTAGCTCGTGGCTTGATGCATTAACGAATGGTGAATTGCATTGGCGAGATCATGGATGGGAAGGGCACTTCAGCATGGACATGGAGTATCTTTGATGGCTTTGCTTGCATTTTGCGCATTGGGCGTAATGGCTGTGGGTCTGCTGGTAGCTTCATGCTTGATATACACATTGCAGCAGAAAGAGCGAGCGGAGCTGAGCTGAGCAGGCGTGTTGGCATGATGATGGAGCACAGGACATACATAAGAAAAAGCAGGTCCTAGAAAAAAATTTAAACAGAATTAACGAGTGCTAGCTTCACCTAGAACACCAGACACCGAATAGAAGCAGTGATGACCTGAAGCTGGGTTTCACATAAGGCACCAGACCCCCAAATTAAAAAGCAGCCATTACCTTAATTGAATTTCGGTAAGCACAAACATTTCCAAAAATCTTACCTTACCCAGGGAAACGCACTACCCCCCTTCCCATTTACAAATCTCTACCATGGGATCCTTAACAATAAGCCTGCCAACCTGTAAAGTTTTATAGCGTAAAAGCACAGCTCCATAAAGCAACTTTCTTAGAAAATGAAAATGGGTATCGAGAAAAGGATGTACAGCATTGAATTATAGAACACCATGCACTCTACAGCTAGATTCCGCCGACAAAGTTATTACCTACCTCTAGAGTCATTGAGGAAAAGCTAAATGCGGATTCCTCTTCCATGCGGCTCATTGTCAAAGACCTCACCGAAAGTGAACAGGTTAATCGTTGATCGTGTTTCATTAGTAGGTATTTACGTTATCTCAAAAGATATTTATATACCGCCGCTACCTTCGGCTGAGGTACTACCATGCTCTTGATCTAAGAGAGCGATTTTTCTTCCTTTCTTTCCACCTCGCTTTTCCCCGTTACTGAATGTGACTAGCATTATGACATTGTTAAGACCGCGTCGTTGAAGACGTCTAAGGTAACCGCAACGCCTCGGCAATGCAATGTAGTGCGATGCAATGAACATCAAGCTGTCCTACCCATATGTATAGTCGGGAATTGCTGATGCCATCTTTTCTTTTCCTATGTACCCATCCGTTTTTCATTACGCTCGCACAAGGTGTTGAAACCTCATTTTCTACTCCTCCTCTTAATACCAATATCTCAGTACATTATTCTTCTTCCGCCCACCTCCTCTCCCTCAACGGCATCTCCTTCCCCTTCTTCTCCCTACTCCCATCCACCTCCGCCCTCCAAGCCCAATACTCCCCCAACCTCACCTCCGCATAACTCGCATAATCGAAATCAATCTGACTAATCGTCGCCTGAATCAGTGCCCATATTCCCCAATACAAGCCCGGCACGCCCCTGAATTGGTCTACCTCGTCGAAGAGACGGGTAGCGAGGTAGTCTTGTTTAGAGAAGGAGAGAGGCGTGCGGGAGAAAGAGGCGTAGGAGGAGATGTATTCGGAGAGGAAGGCGCGGCGGACGGAGCGGGTGGGGAGGACGCTGAAGTCGCAGCTGAAACCACCCCATTCGGCGAAGTGGTTGGATATGTCGAAGGCGGCGGGGGAAGGGACGGCGTATTCGTAGTCTATGAAGGCGACAGATTCGATTGCGGGGGGTTGAGATTTGGTGGTGGCGGTGCTGTAGGGGAGGAGGATAACGTTGCCGCTGAGGAGGTCCGTGTGGCCGAAGACGAGCTGTGAGGGGACTTGTTAGTTGTGGCCTTGGTGTTGATCGCTGGGGTTTTTGCTGGCATACCCCGTCTTCACCTAGGCCTGGCGTGTCTCCTAATTCGGATACTGTCCGCTCAAGCTCCTCTTGTAATACTTGCTTTCGTCTGATCTCTGCCTCGCTTGTTGTTGGCAGGGCGAATACCCACTTTTGCATTATGGTCCATACGTTGGGAGTTGGCTTTCCTGGTGTGATGGCGTTGATTTGGTCCAAGGAGGGTGATGATTTCGGGACGTCCAAGGTGAGGGGTATATCATGTTCGGCATCCTGAATGCTGGCCGTTCGTTCTGCCGATATGATAGGTAGGGTCGCGTGCCATTCGCCCAGCTTGCGTGCCACTCCTCGCCAGACGGGCTCGCGCGTTAAATCTTCGGATGTGCATACCCGACCCCTAATGAACTTGTATATAAGACCGTTCTGGAAGCGGGCGAGCAGCGCAGGGGCAAGCTTGTGTTGCGAAAGCAGCGAATGGGATACTGCTTCTTCTGTTCGAAGCGAGAGTTGTCAATGGCAGTTTGCATGTGTGAAACAAGAAAGCAGGATACTCCACCCACTCTTTCTGTCTATGAGGACTTCCGTTCCCTTTCCATAAGCTCGTAGCAGCACCGCTTCGTTGTCTATCTGCTCTTCTGTGTAGCCTGGCCTCCTCTTCACCGCTTTCAATAGCTAGTGTCTTGATTAGTGAGGAGCTTTTCCGCGAGTGAGGAATGGAAGAAGTTACTGTATTGGTGATGCCATCTGTAAAACGTATGAATTCAATCTTGCCCTCATCATGTTCCCAATTGGGGAAAAGTGTCAAGATCAATCGCAAAGCCGAAGTCTGAGAGTCGGCATTATTGTAGGACAGAGGTATGAATCGAAGGTCTTTGGAAATGCCAGGGTCCGTACTTGTTGAATTCATGGTAGAGTAGGGTCATTGAGGGTTGGATTTGACAGCCGTTGCGAAATTGATGTGATCGTGGTCAATTGAGGTATGGTGTGGGGTAATGTCTGTGGGGTGGCCTTGTTTATATAAAGTTCAGCGTGTACCTGACCCAGTCTGCATTTGGTGCCTAGAAACGGAAGGCGGTCGTGTGAGCAACGTGCCTATTCCAAAGGGCTAGAACTAGACAACAGAAAGGAACTGTCGAAGAGACGAGAAACTTACCTGCTGTCCGGGGTTGAAAGATGTTTGACGCCTGAGGCTCGAGTGATTTCCACATCTGTTGTCGCATTACCCCTCGGAGATTTTGCGCCTGTGCATCTCCTGCCATGTCAGGGCATGACGTGGGGCCTTGCAGATCGCTTTGCCCGCCTACCCCCAGCACCCCCGCGGGAGGGACAATAGGGGTCCGACCTAAGGTATGTTGCTGTCATGAAAACAAGCACCGCGGCCGGGACTCTCCACAGGTCGTCGCAATGAGGATATATCATGTCTACTTTGTTTTAACCACGAAAATGTTCAGCTGCCCACATTATGTCAACTGTGCCAACAAGGTGGTCAGCTCTCTGGAGCGGTCCGGCTCGGTCGGATATCGTGCCTGCCCTCTGTGATTGGCTATTGCTCCAATCCAGGTTGTCTTGCCAGGTTGCTAATAACAAAACGTCTTCCAGTTGCAGGCATCTCCGTTGTCCGAGACATTCTCAGAATGTAAGTCGTTTCATTTCTTACATTGATACAATGCACTGTGAACGGACCTCTCAATTCCTAAATTCTCATACAATATATCTCATCTATTCTATTGTACTAGTAGTCATTGACTTTGTGTAGAGAACTTGTGTCTCTTGGTGATGAGGATGTCCTGTCGGTATATCAGTACTGTAATTGCATGTTGCTCATGGATACTCCAAGTTCAGAATGACCTGGTTGTCTTGTTTATGGGTGCAGCTCCCTRAAAGCAACACCAATGAATTTGAGACGACATTTGACATTCATAGGACTTTGACATAACAAKTTGATCCAAGCTCCCCCGCATCAGTGTATGCTATGAGCTCAAGCGAGTTGGCAATTGGTGAGTATAATAGATTTTGATTGATCTAGTAGGTCGATCTGGCGCAGATAGGAACATCTATTAAACGATCCTCTAAATCCAGGGCAGGCCTAGACCAGTGCCGCGCTATGTTGTCCTCAAWCATGTAGTCGGATGAGTRTGATAGTGTTCGATTATGGGCAGATTCTGACACCCTTCACAGTGACCTTGAAGTGAGGATCTGCTTTGGAAGCGTCGCAGCTACTTGTCCTTCTCGACAACGTGATCCTTCGAAGCCAGCTTTTCCAGGATTCTGCAATAGGGAGGTAATAAGGGAGGGCGCTTTCTAATCATCCCAAGGGAAGACCACAATTCCGAAATGCGTGCTGGAAGTGTGCATTCATCCTCCACTGCCTATCGCCGGCTGAAATGTGTAAGAAAACCACCCTCCCTGGGCCTGTGATCTCCAATCTGTTCACTCCAGCTATGACTACTACTCCCGGCACCCACTCAATCTCGACGCGATGGCCTCGTGGACCTTGAGAGCTTATGCTGACTTCTCCACATTTAGAGAGTGGGATTATGATTGTTGGATGCCCTTTGCCTAGAATCCAGTGGCCGGCAGGACAAACGATGACTCCGGTTTGCCAGCTGTTAAAAGGGCTGATGTCCGGAAGAATAATACTTGAGGCAGGATTTTTACCATCCTCCGACTGTGAGAATATCTGAAACATCGTCAGTGCGTGGGTGCTTTTCCACGATGAATGGGACTCTTACTTTGAAGTAGTAGGAGGCAAAGTATTCCTCAACTATCTTGATAAGTGGAATAAGTGGCCAGGCACATGCGAAGCCAATTTCCGCGAAGCTGAAGGCGGTGATACCTGGGAGACTTTCGACGTCGATAGTATCCTTAAGTTCGATGACTGCAGTATTGATGTTTTGGGCAAGAGCTTTTGTAGCCTCGAATATAACAACCACGTTGTGGCCATGGGTGTCGGATTTTACCTGCCATTGATCCACTCCCTCGTTGCTTGGTACCATATCCATGATTTAGGAGATGCTGAATGAGTGAGAAGGGTCTCTCTTCAATGGCGGTGTAGCGTTGCTTCGCTGTCAGCGTCGTAATACTATTACGTGGACAGTACGATGACAGAATCCTATTTGAGGAAGCCTGGGGCCGCGGAGCACTTATCAGTGCCATGGGTACTACCATCGGCTGTTTCTCCTGTCTCCTGTCTGAATCCTGGTTTCACTTTGCGGCCTTGAATTTTGGTGTACCTTGAGCTCTTCTTCTGAAACCTCAGCAAGTCTTCAGGGATACTTTAGGATCGCAAGAGAGAGGCAAAAGGAGACCATGAACTCATTGTGGAATTGTAGAGACATGGACATTTGAAACTATATCTGAAACATTTTGCCTTTTGACGGGCTTCTTTCAGAATCAAGTCATCCAAGTGGGACAGTGTCACTACAAAAGGAAGCGGCAAAGGGAGCGGTCTCCGAGCCACAAGATGGTATGCTGTTGGCACTACTTCTGATCAATACTGCCATCTGTCCTGTTTCTTTTACGATTTGTCTCTTGAATTGGAGAGGTGTTCTTATTGCAAGAGGGCGATTCAAGCAATAATATATAATATGCGAATAAGAGGATGGCAGTTGAATTAGGCATGATTACATTCGATCACTGTGCAGAAATGCAGTCAACCTATTCATGTCTGCGAGCTCATTCTTTCGCTTTATATCACGGAGGTCACAGAAGGTTTTCTTCGTAGCTACAGTATTACCCTCAAAGTCTTCCTTCGAAGACTCTCGAGTAGCCCAGAAGAAGTCATCGTATTTGCCAGTCATTGTCAATTACAGCCAAGAAGCCTCAGCATATAGCTGGTTCCAGAAATGCTGTGTCTAAGTGGAGTGAGGTGTTTGGGGCGATTCTTAAGTCGGAGTCCTAAAAGGGCGCTTGAAGCGGGCCCCTTAGCCCCCTAGGGTACGCCACAAAGGTGGCCCCGAGACATTGACAGCAGCACGCTATTTCCGGGTCAATGTTTTAGCTCCTTTACCCTATTTAGCTTACACAGACGGGTTTTTTGCCCTTCCAACACCCCTTCCTCAGCTGTCGAAATGGGAGATCGGCTTCCTGGCCCTAATGACCTTGGACCGTGGGACTTTGCTCTGCAGTCGAGCGGAGTTGGCTAACCGTCAGTACCGGGCCTCAACTCCATACATTCGTCTCCATCACCAAACAGTGTAAATACGTCGAGAAGCCTAGTTGCGGTTCGCTAGACAGGTCAGGCTACCACACACGTTGGAGGACGTCGATCATATCGTCGTCCTACGTCAAGTGATGATTGTTTCCGTTCGATCTGAGGCCGTCCCCCGAAGACGGTACGGAGAAACATGTATACACCGTTAAAATCTCTGTATGGGCTACAGCAATGGGGTGGTGAGAAGATGATACGAAGTCGGGCGCGAACAAGAAAAGGCTAAGGTAGTTTCAACACGGCTGAACAGATGATGTGGGAAATGAGCAGGATACGGGCATATACAAAGCCGAAGTCGTCACACAGGTCACCTGGAACGCGGCCTTGACAATGGCAAAATCACCGAGATGGTCAAGAGACGGGCATTTTCAGCCCCTTCGGAACTCGATTTAGCAGCGTCAAAGCTACAAGCACACCCTTAGATTGGACGTCATAACGGGTTCACCGACGACTATTCGGAGGCTTTTAGTAGCCTACCAATGTAATTCTAGAGGACACGATTCATGAAAAGGGGTTGCTAAACGGCTTCAATCCTCCGCTACAGATGAAGAACACCTTTGTCAGATCAAGGTAGGTTCTACCAGCCAGCTACCATCGCATCATGGTACGGGGAGCTTATAGAGTACACGGAATGAATTTTTGGCCCTCGGGGCGCATGGCCCATGCCCCGCAGTCGATCAAGCCGGTCCTGAAGTCTGTCAATGACGGTTTTTGCATTATAACCTTCAAATATTGGCCAAGTCAATCCGCTGTTCGAATGTCTTTCTTATCTCTGCGAAAATTGATAACTGTATTGCATACCCCAGTCAAGCATCATCTAACATGCGCTTTCACAGTGGGCATAACCATCTTGCATATTACATGCATGGTATGCATCATTGGGGAAKCTTATACAGCATGGGATGAAGATCGTGCCCTAAGCGGCTAATGTAACGAAAACAAATGGATGTAGATGCTCGATTAACTGGCTACAGATCTACTTATTCCTTTTCAGTTGCCTATTTCGGCCGGCTGAACGGCTGCAGCCCCAAATGCAACGGCGGGCTTGCATATGGATCCTGAGGATTCTGTGCTACACTTGCCCCTCATCCTCGCCCAAATCTTTCACGTCTTGACACGCAAACGTGCAATCATTGGCTCAGGGCTGGAAAGATGCCGCCGCAACCATTTGCCGTTGTCCTGCCGGTGTGTGTTGTCAGAATTGCAAGCATTCTGCAGGTGCAACCGTGTTAGCTTTGCGAAATCAGGCCAGGTGCGTTGGGGTATCCTAATGGCTTCTAGCATGGTACCTGAAGATCACCAAAGATATAAATTAGAGGCTCGTGCACTTTCTGACTGGCAATATATCTCCAAAGCCAGGAATCAAAGGCAGATAGGAGAAACAGACACATCCTGTTCGGACAATGTTGGTTCAAGCATTCTTCTCACTACTTGCCTTCACTCCTACCTCCCTACAATATCCTTATCCTATGAGAAAAAGAGCCTTCTCTAATGGCCCCGTCATTACGAACAACTTCCCTGATCCTGCATTCATTGAAATCGGTGGTTCTTACACTGCGTTCTCAACCTCAAGCGGTGGCCTGAATATTCCCACAGCTACATCACCTGACTTCAACACCTGGACCTACACAGGCGTGGATGCTCTYACCAACATCCCATCYTGGAGTAGCGGTAATACCTGGGCACCAGATGTCATCCAACTCGCTGATGGTTCTTTCGTAATGTACTTCTGCGCGACTGTATCAGCTAATTCAAGCTTCCATTGCGTCGGGACGGCAACATCATCTCAAGTCGACAGCGGTTACACCGCTAGCGATACTGAATTCGCTTGTCCCTTATCTCGAGGCGGCGCTATCGATCCTGCAGGCTTTCAAGACAGTGATGGTTCCCTGTACGTTGTATACAAAATTGACGGCAACTCCCTAGGAGGTGGTGGTACTTGTGGCAATGGTAACGAGACATATTCAACGCCTATTATGTTGCAAGCCGTCGAGGCCGACGGCGTCACTCCCACTGGCGAACCGGTCCAAATCCTGGACCGTGATTCTGCTGACGGTCCCCTCATCGAAGCTCCAAGCTTGATACTTGTTGACGGCACCTACTTCCTCTTCTTCAGCAGCAACTGCTATAACGGACCAGACTATGATACTTCCTATGCGACTGCCAGTTCGATCACAGGACCATATACCAAAGCTTCAAGCCCTTTGTTAGTGACTGAAGGTGACAACGGGACCCTCAACTCGCCAGGCGGTGCCACCGTGGGACCGGACGGGTCACAAATGGTATTCCATTCAGACTCGGTGTCTGACAACCCAGACGTGAGGCAAATGTGGACGGCTGGGCTTACCATTAGCGGGACTACAGTGAGCATCAGCTGAATCGTGGGGCAGTTGACAGTGGCAATGTGCTGGGCTGCGTGTACGAATAGTGATTGTTTAACTAGGATGAGCCGGAGATGAGGAATCCATGCACGGGAGGAATGCTCTACTAATTCCACCTGTACACTAATCTACTGTCGTCAAACGCCACGTGGCTGTATATGCTATGCATCATAATATCCCGAACCGCTTCTAAACCTCCAAGCCTTGCCATGCATCTGCCCCATCTTAGCCTCCTTTCAAAGCCCAAGTGCTTTCCAATAAAAGACATACTCTCGCCCCACCCTGACTGGGCCACGAGGACGGCCTATCGCTGGAGTTGCCATAAGCGGTGAATCACCCGAAACACCACGGAAGATTTGCACGGGATCGTGCGTGGGGCCTTAGTGGCTTGGGACCGCCTTTTGATAGCCATTCATGCTCATTCGGAGATTGCTGTAGAGGGGGCGCGGTGTGACATAGAAGCGCGACGACATGGATGGCTGGGTAAGCGAGTTAGGTAAGGAGGCGGTATCAGGCTGTGACTGCTTCGGGGCCGGTGCTAACCGCTACGCAAACGGTACAGCGAGCAGCATCACATGTTCGAATTCGAAGGTAAGCTGAGTCTATCTTGTTTACTGAGAGCACTATGCAGACAGACTGATATTCGAAACAAACGTGGAGACCATGCTATTGACCAAAGATTATATCTAAACCAGGAGACAGGCCCCAACATCCGAGATGAATGGAACCAGACAGAATAAATGATGAAGGATAGAAAGTCTTATGGTC
Organism: Cladonia macilenta KoLRI003786; assembly: GCA_000444155.1. Taxonomy (NCBI): domain Eukaryota; kingdom Fungi; phylum Ascomycota; class Lecanoromycetes; order Lecanorales; family Cladoniaceae; genus Cladonia; species Cladonia macilenta. The sequence goes on from KE598568.1 coordinate 776,472, forward strand.
GATAGACCCAGCCACCAACGAGGATACGCATGCCGAACGATCGTATGGGAGAGGACAGTGGTKACTAAAGCTTTCCATCCTCGCTTCCTCCACTCCCAATGCCTTTCTCAACATCAAACTCGAACGGCGCTCCCAATGACGCTGTGGTGACAGCAGGAGGTGTCTCTGGCAGGCGTTTGAAGGTACTGAAGACTTGCCACCTTCCCCGCCTCCTAGCAGAGGTCGAGTTATTCTTATTGTCACTCGTTGAAGATTTCCGGATTGACGATGTCCTTTCTCGAATCAAGCTGATCAGCTTGGAGGGATACAGCTTGAGAAGCCAGGGTCTTGAGACGATGAGACAAGCGCTGACGATCGTGACGTCCGATTCGATAATTGTCCACACAGTTGATGGGATAATATAGTCTGTATGGATGGATCAGAGACCTTCTTTCGGGGGCTCATCTTTCATGGGCACAAATGTTGGAGAAAGCAAAAAGACGGAGAGCTTACAAGTGACATCGTCATGTTGAAAGAAAAGGGTGCTATAGCGGACACAGCTTGAAACCAYGGCGCTGAAGCATCATATGTAAGCCCCTAACTCTTTAGAAGCTTATACCGGCAATTGACGAGACTTACAAACTACCCAGCATGAACAGACTAGCCAACCCAATCCTCTGTAGCCGGGGAAAATGCAGATTCCATACCTTTGGCAGAGGCATGAGTAGAATCGCCAGATCTGTTACAATCCAAGGTATTGGCGGTATAATGGCGACTAGCTGCTTGTTACCGCAATGCGCAGAAATCGTCGGATTCCAGTTGTACTCGATAGGGATGCAGAGCAAGGTGTCGGCGAGTATGGTGCCGATCCACCACAGCACCATGATCACTCCAATAATCTTTATAGCAAGCCGGAAGCCAGGGGTGATGGAGATGCGGTGGAAGAGCATTAGGACGGAGGTCCTGGTTAGGAAAAGAGCGGTCCACGGAAGGGTGCCGACTGTATACCAAAGCTGCCGATGTCAAGTTTAGCTTAACTTGCACGAACGTGGGGTCGAGAGTATTGACCTTATTGAATCCAACGATTTGTTCCTCATTCAGCGTCCAAAGATGCCGACCGAGACCACAGTTGCGAACACCTGAGGATCTATATCAGCAATCACGCTTGCTTGACAGGGATTCTAGGCCATGATCTCTGTACCGACACATATGAAGATGGTCTGAGCGAGGGTAATCACCTACTAATCATATCAGCTCTTGTTGTGGGAGAACGATAGATATCTGTTCAGATCTAACGGTGTCGGAAAGCTTACCAGGACAATGAATACTAGTACATCATCAATACCAACAGCAAACTTTTTAATATGCCTTGATGTCACACGCACTATCACTGCAAATATCGCCAAGATCGAAAAAATGGCCGCCAACGCATAGACTTCAGCATCATGATTTTGATTCTGCAGCACTTCAAGTTGTTCAGGCGTCAAGCCTGCTGTGAGTGAGGCTATGGACGAGGCCATTCTCAGTTGCCGGCAGGAAGGATGCAAGTATATGCTTGTCTGAAGCCGATTCAGAACCTTACCGTGCAAGTTCTCTTTCCGAAGCTCTTCTATGTGAAAAGTTTTGAAGAAACACATCAAAGGCTGCAGATGCACCGGACATTTGAAAGACACAGATAACTACGCTCACTACATGTATTGCTAGCGGATCGGACACAACCTTCTATGCCTTCGACTTTTGAGGTGTTGGCACACCCACACATGCGGAAACCTACAGGTGCAGGCTCGACCCACAGGTTAGGTTTCAATTGCGCGCGAAAAAGATAGCAACCCGTGACCTGATATACATGACGCCATAAGTGGAGAAGATAACCGGCATCTAGACCTCAGGAATGCTATTCACCTCGAACACGCCGCACTCATGCTTTTTGCCGTGTCGATCAATTTACCTGGAGATGGCAAATATGTGGTGCAGCGGTTGAAACAATGGAAGAAAGACAAGGCTGAGGATGACTTATCATCTTGAAGGATTTGCTCCAGCTTTGGATTGATGCGCTTGAATGCATGTCAGCTTCAGCTCTCGCTAATCTGATCCTTTCAGATGCAGATCCTGCTGATCTCTGGCTATACTCTTTCCTCATATAGTCATATTGGTTCCCTCTGCGTGGTAGTGCCAATCAGGTTCTGTGATACCACATTCTCAACGGAGGAAGCTGTTTCAATATTGTCATTCTCATGCACCAAGCGGCGCAGGCCCGATCCGAGTCTCCGCTTGTTCGATGGAACGTCTGCTATCAAGATTCTCTGATCCATATTCCTCGATTGAAAGTGACATCGTAATTGACAATCTCCACGGCAAGGTTTGCTACGATCAGTATCATTGGTTTTGCTTGTCTCGCTAAGCCTGCAAATAACCGAGCAATGGCGTAGTCTATGCATCACTTAAATATGCAACCTAATCCTTCCCGTTTCAATATCAGGCGCAGCTTTCAACACAACGACAATGACGGCATCTCCTGCCTAGATGAGAGTGGTAAATACCACCTACGTACACTTCCATGTTTAAGAGACAGAGCACAACTCCTATCGATTCTTCCCAGCATACCAGCAATCTAGATGCTGTGTCATCAAGTCTGCTAGCACTAATTCTTCAGCCTCTCAATCTTTCAGATTACAACATTTGTGCTACTGCACCTCAAAACGAGCTTGACGACTTGTTGTGACCACGCAGCATGCATCTAACAGATAATCTTGGACTCGTCTTTGTCACCACTATCATTGCAATTATACTGGTAAGATTCCATCCCTCTACAATAACGGCTGTCTTACTGGACCATAGTATATCACGATACACGCCTTGAACAACCTTTATCGACATYCTCTCTCTCGCTTCCCAGGACCTCGACTATGGGCCATATCTCGCATCCCCTACGTCTGGACTCTCGTCAAAGGCGATCTAACCCAACGCACGCACGAGTTGCACCAGCACTATGGCCCCATTGTCCGCTTGGCTCCTAACGAACTCTCATTTATCGATGGCCAAGCATGGCGCGATATTTATGACCATCACCAAGGCCGACCAAACTTTCCCAAGAACCCCCTTTGGATGGCCCCCGGTGACGACGGGATCCACTCCATTCTCAGCGCCAACGACGCCGACCATGCACGCTATCGCCGCTTGCTCTCCCATGCATTCTCAGAGAAAGCATTGCATCAGCAAGAAGACCTCCTCCAATCGTACATAGCCCTCCTAGTCCAGCGACTCCGCACCCGTGCTTCGTCCACAGAATCAGCCGTAATCGATATGGTACAATGGCTCAACTTCACTACCTTCGACATCATAGGCGATCTCAGCCTTGGTGAATCATTCCATTGCCTTGAAGAATCGCGCTATCACTCCTGGCTATCCATCCTCTTTACCCAATTCAGGACTGGTTCTCTTTTTATCGCCCTGCGCTTTTTTGGGCTCGCAGGATACGCAAGAACGCTCTTACCAAAGAGCCTGTTCCAGAAGCGGAAAGACCACATCAGTATGGCCAACGAGCGCATCCGTCGTCGTCGTGTTCAAAGTGTGTCAGTCGACGGCCAGAGGAATGATTTCATGACATTTATACTCCGCCACAACGCCGAAAAGGGCATGAGCGACCCAGAAATAGAAGCAACGCTGAGAATTCTCGTATTGGCGGGTAGTGAGACGACTGCTACAGCTTTATCGGGCATTATTGGAAATCTATTGGGTACTCCTAAAGCGATGAAGGACTTGACATCCGAGATTCGTTCTTCATTCCGACACGCATCTGAGATCTCCGCTGAGCGAGTCAGTGAGCTGTCGTATCTTGGCGCCGTGATTGAGGAGGGGCTGAGATTATGTACGCCGGTTGCTCTTGGCATGCCTCGCGTGGTGCCACCGGGTGGTGCAGAGGTATCGGGACATTTACTACCTGAAAGGGTAAGTTAATATCTTCCTCTTCCTACAACACCTTAGTCACATATTGACGCTATGTCCTTGAATCCTACATACGCTTCACACGCACTAAMCACAGACAGACCTTCGTCTCAGCTTCCGGTTACGCATCCAATCGCTCCAGGCTGAACTTTCCCAACTCCCCTTTAGAATTCGAACCCTCCCGCTGGCTGTCGCGTACGCCGTCATCGAATGACTCGGGTTTCCAAACCAATGATGCGACGTCGCCATCAGCTTTCAACCCATTCTCCCTTGGTCCGCGAAGGTGCTTAGGCCGTAGCCTTGCATACCTTGAGATGCGCCTGATACTCGCACATTTAATCTGGAATTTCGACTTCGAGGCTACAGAGAGCAAGGAGAACCCATGGGGTTGGGAACCACAAAAGAGTTGGATACTGTGGGAGAAGCCGCCTTTGATTGTGCGGGTTCGCTGCAGAGCATGATTTCATTCCGTTCCACGCGGCTTGCAAAAACTTCTTTTACTGCAGTCACCAAGTCCTATTCCGCCATCAAGTCCTTCCTTCGCTTTGTGTCAGCCATGACACCTCCCTCAATGCTGCTCCCACCATTGCCCAACACTAGCAGCTCTTGCCCTCTTCCTGCTCTGCACACTTTCCGCATCGCTTTTCGCCCTTTGTGGAATGATCGAATCCATCGGCTTTCGTCGCCTAATGACCTGATAGCATCGATCCAACTCGATCTCTATTGTACACCGAGTCTGCAACGCAGCAACAGMCGGCCAGACGCTTCTTTCTCCATGCAGTATCCAATACTCAATACTATCTTTCGTAGGCGTTTCAAGCAGTTTGAGAAAGTCCGAAGGGGCCAGGTCGGGTACGAGTGTTAGGCCGGCGCCAGGAATGGTTTCGTCGACCAGTAGACGGCGGATTGGAATGGGAAGGACGCCGAGCGAGTCCATTTGGGAGAGGCGGTGGTGGACTTCTTGTGTCATTAAGTGTGTCAGGAACCCGAAGACGCTCCTCCGTCTCGCTTGTCGCGGGTTGTCTGGGTGCTGTTGCTCATTTCGTAGGAAAGGAGCGATGTATGGCCGGGCCTGGCTGACGATGAAATGGTTGACGTTGAAGAGCTCTGCGAGGCGGGAGAGCGGAGACTCACGCTCGTTGAGGGAGTAGCTGGCTGTCTTCCAGTGCTGAAATGTGATCTGACCCTGAGGTGAGGGTACGGCGAGCCAAGGGACTATTGCACCGGTTTCGTCCTTGCAGAGAAGTGAATTTGGGCGGTAGTGGACTGTAGTCGACGCATTCGAGGCGAGAGCAGCGGACCAGATTAGCTACTTTCTGTTAGAAGAGACGGGAAGAGGTTAGAGACGTGTTGCCTACCACGTTCGGAGCTGTCAGATAGTTAAGAAGATTAGGAACGCCTCCACGGCCTGAGGTGGCTACTGTAATATTCAAGACCCGTTTTGTCCGTGCATAGGCCTCTTCAAATGTAAGCTCCCCCACATTGGCTCGTACGCATTCTTCAAGAACATTGGCATCCAGAAAATAGCCCGTCCGTATGAATCTTCTGAGCCTCCTCAGACTGGTCTCCACAAGCCCAACAGCCCCTTTCGTCACCAATGCCTCTTTCTCTTCCCCACCAGCAACCTCATGATTATGTCTCGCAAAAGCCGTCAAATCAATCCCATCCCCATTCAAGAAATCCAGCAATTCATCCTCCGTATGAATCCCCACCAACGCCGCAACCAACGCCCCCGTCGCCGTCCCCGTTATGATCCTCGGCAACAACCCCCTCAAATGCAGCGCCTTCACCACCCCAAGATGACATAACCCAAACATAGCTCCCCCCTGCAACACCAGCGTTGTCCGTCCAAACGCCTGCCGCGTATCATGCAGCAAATCCAGCTTCGTCTGACTACTCCACCCGCTACTCTCATAATACCCCATCCCCCCCTCTGTCGTCTGCAATTCCGTTACATACCGAATCGCATCTTTCACATCAGCTATGTACTCCAGTATCCTCGCTTTAGGCCCCGCATAGGCTCTATTAAACAACTTCGGGGCTGTGATGTTTCCGAGATTACGCACTAGGCCGCTGCGGAGGAGGGAGACGAGTGCGAGGATGTCGTTTTCGGAGATGGCGGTGCGGATGGCGCGGGAGCGGGAGTCGATGAGGCGGTAGTCGTAGTATTTGGAGGAGGTGTCTTGGCGCCAGATGTCGAGGTTTAGGTGCTCGTCGAGGGCGAGGGCGGTGGTGAGCCATTCTTCGTAGGTGCGGGCGGTGGAGAGGGAGGAGAGGAGGGTGGGGAGGGGGGGGCGGCGGGTGAAGTAGTTGTAGGCTTTCTGTGAGGGAGGATGCTGTTAATTACTGGGGCGTACATGGCTTTTTGATGGGGAGGTGGGGGGAGGACGTACAGATTGCCAGTAGCTTCCTACTTCCGCGACAACACCCCATGCTGATGAGAGAGCCATCAGAACTAGGATGGCTTGGGGGCCATCTCAAGCTTGAGACGCCCGGCAAGATCGCTGCAGGGACGTGCAACATGCAAATGGTTGGAGGGGAGGTGAATTGGCAGGTTTAAGCTATCCTGCTGCAGGTAATGGTGGTGTAATTTGCTCGGTGTTGCAGAACAACAAAGTCCGCTGTCCGACATATATGACGACAACAGTCGCTTTGGTTAGTGGTTGGAGGGTTTCTGTTACAGGATGGAAGACATATTTACGATGGGCATCTGGACTTATCTACGTCTAAGAGTACATTTATTATTATTGTTCATTACAGATCAATATCTAGAAGCAACCCGCGATAGTTTACAATGCCCACATATGCTATCCTAGGGGCAAGCGGCTTCACAGGCAGGTCGATCTTGACACTACTTCTCAAGGATCCGGAAAATCGCATCAATGTGTATGTACGCTCGAGATCGAAGCTCCTTTCGCTGTTTCCCGGCCTTGAAGAGAACAAATCCGTACGAATCTTTGACGGTCGCCTCGACGACATCCCCCTGATCGCTTCATGCATTTCCCCGGATGTCAATACCGTGTTTTGCGTTCTAGGGTTGAACGAAAGTATTCCAGGTATGCGTATAGCGCAAGATGGAGCTCAGGCGATAGTGGCGGCTTTATGCTATCCCAACCCGGAGGGACGTGCTAGAAAACCTCCAAGGATCATTTTCTTGAGCAGCGCCTCGATTAATCCACGCATAGCAGCCAAGGAGCCACCGTTGATTCTTGGGTTTGTTAAGCGGGCCCTCTCATATGCTTACGAGGACCTCGCCCTCGCGGAGGCTTACCTGCGGCTGCACGAGTCCTGGCTGAACGTCACATTTGTAACACCTGGAGGATTGGTGGAAGATGAGCAGAAGGGTCATGTTCTAAGTCTGGACCATTCGCAAACATTCTTGAGCTACCCAGACTTAGCTGCGGCAATGATTGAGATTGCAGAGTCAGGTGGATATGAATGGATGGGTGTCGGTGTCTTGCCTAAAGGTAGAAACGTAAAGATTGAGTGGAAGGCTCCGGCACAAATGGCTAGAGGATTGGTGTGGCATTATTTGCCGTGGATAGGATGGGCAGCCAAGCATCTAGGATTGTTTTGAAGTAAGCGGCGGAGGTTGGGTCATTAGCTTCTTTTCGGAGTAGAGTTGTTGACGGTCAATAGCATTCACTAGACATGTGCCTTGTCGGAGTCAAGGGTGTCCAACGTTATCGTAGATCATCAATTCAAGAAAAAAGCTGAAGTGAGCTGTTTGATAGCATACCATCCCACAGAGTTGTCCGTCTATGACTTGATAATCGTACATCTCTTCAAGTGTCAGTGTTCGTGGTTTGTCCGAGATTTTTTTTTCACCCTGGCGCCAGAGTTGGGAGATTGTTTAATTGGATGGAGATCACTGCGTTCTAACTACTCACAACCAGGCACCATGATGACTTATATCTGTTAGCATGAGACCCATGTCCGTAGCCCCTAACTGATCTGTCATCTGGAAGTCTTGCATGAATTCGTCCCACTGTGCCCAATTGACGGTGTCCATTGCCTCGTTCATGTTCAATGAAGAGAATGCATCAGTGGACAGGTCTTGCTCCAGGCTAGATGATCGTTGGGGTGTCAATTCTTGAACCATGTTTTGGGGGAGAGCCTGCGGTATCCAATCGTCCTCAAAGCCTGGAGATTGGAATTTATTGAGATTAGAGGACTCGAACTGAGGCAGGGGCTTTTGCTGCACCTGGCTGATCATCGTAGACTCTGATTGGGATCTTTTTGATTGGGCTTTGTTCCAGAGCTTCTTCATCGGTCGCCAGAGCATTCCATTTCTCGAGTCTGCAATTCGTGCGGCCGAATCATGAAAGACTACTTCGACAATCTTCCATGTTCTATCCACTAGCTCACCCTTATCCTTTACGCAAAGCTCGGCTAGGGCAGCCGCTAAGGCATGCCATTGCACATAGGTCCTGCAGAACCATMGCCACGGCTCAGCAGTAGGATCCGTCTCCAGAAGATGAGTGTACTCGAGTACCTGGACGGCGGCTAATAGTACAACGTCGCGTGGCACCGATTGATGTAAAGGAGACCTGTTGTCATGTAGAGGAGGATGATAAAGCAAGAGGCGAAGTCGTGCCATTATCAAACGGGCTATAACAGATGTCGTCCAGGCAAGTGGATCCGATGAGTCACAGTAGATTAGGACTTCACGTTGAACTTGTTTTTCCGTTTCCGCGATCGAGACCTCTTTCTGTTCGAAAGAGACCTTCGGGACTAATTCTTGTTCACCTTCTGGTACCGGGGGCACATAACCAACGCCAATTGCAGTCTCCCACACGATAAATGTGACGATGGACTTGGTCATCTCTGTAAAACCGTGTCTCCCAACAATTGGCAAACTGCTCTGAGGCTCCATATCGTCATCATTTATGTTCGCGGGCCTCTGGGTATTGAAGGTCCCTGGTAGGATGATTGGATCAGAGCCTCGATCCTCGCAAGACCGTATGTCTAGTTGAATGATTTGGAACCATAATCGGCGTCGAATCTCTACAGTAAACGGCGATAGCCCGGACCTTGAGTTCTCCCGATGCAAGCCGAGAGCGGTTGCAAGCCGAACAGCCACACTGGTGAGAGTCCATGCAAATTGAGAATCATCGTTTGCACGAACAGCTATCTGTGTTTCCGTGTCAGCAAGAAACCTTTAGATTGCGTAGGATTCAGAACAGCTGTATATAGTAAAATAGTAGAGCATAAGTCATGCATTAAAGTGGATTTTCGCCAAAGTACTACTTGAGAACCTTCAAACAGAGGTTCTTAGCCGCTATCATAACCATGGATAAGGCCATTTTGGTATTCAATAAGCTTCGAGACGACGCTTTTGCTGCTTTCCAATATTCGAGAATCGCAGGAATTTTGCATTACTCTCCATTTCTATGCTTGAAACATGCTCGATGTTCTAACCAGGGGAAAACAATGTTTAATATGTTGGTCGAAAATACGTACAATGAACACGGCTAAAGCCTGAATGATTCCCAACTCCGTGGTGTTTAATAAATCAGCATTTACCAACGCTGCCTCGGTGCCGGACCTGTAGCGAGCCAATAAGGAGTCCCTATCATCATGAAAAAGGCTTTTACATTGCTCCTGCGTCAGAGATGTGATTGCAGCATAATAGACCGAGAATAATAACGATTCAACGTTATTTCCTGATGGTATGCTTTTGATATTGGAAGAGGCCTTTGTCACCAACTGCCGCAGTGTTGGTATATGTAGTACCTTGAACATAGGATCGACATTGCGAGCATAAACATCACACAAAAGTGTCATGTGAATTGGAGAAGGATGTAGCGAAGACAAATCCTTGAGTAAAACCGAATTGGGGCCGAAAAGCGCGGAGGAATGGGAGGTGGTTGTGTCGGATGGTGAAAGCATTGAATTCGGCGAATTCTCTTCATCATCAGAGACATCATCCATTACTTGCCTTAGGCCTTCTACCTATAGCGTAGAAAATAGTTAGTTAGGTTTTTAGTTTGCGTAGTAGCAACTCATATACAATTGGGCAGGAGGACTGACCTCGTGAGTTAGGMTACGCCAATAACCACTGCCAAGGAACCTGTCGACGTCCGTCCCGCTCTGCTGTGGAGATGGGATATCCTCAGACAAGTTTCCCGCGCCCTGTAACGTATTCGGACTCGGTGACGTGGAAGGACCGAGCCCACTCCCATCATTATCTCTCCCTTCCACCTTCAGCTTCTCAATAAGCTCCTCCATCTTTGCCAGCCTTCGCAAGAGTTCCTCATTGACTGCTCTTGAGTTGTCTCTTGTCTTCTTTGAATGTCTGGCGCGTTCGGGGAAGACGCAAACGAGCCCGGAGCGCTTGCAATTCGAGCATGGGTGAATCTTGTCACACTTGATCTTTCTTTGCCTGCAATGCGTGCAGCTGAGAGACTGCTGCGGCATCCGTCTCTGAGAGCTGGCCCCAGTAGAGGACAACCCGCCACTTCCGGTCCGCTGCAGCGAACCTTCCATAGCTGAAGCATGAGATTCTTCTAACTTTGTGAGGAATCATCTTGTAACTTATAATGAAGTTTAGGCAGACACAAAATGTAGATCGAAAGCGGTAAAGCGGACTACAAAAGCGCCCCAACGTTGATAGCCGCACGGTGCCGCGCTCTAGTGCTAGGTAGCATATGTCATGACTACCTACATATACAGCACATTATCTTCACACGTATAACTACGGACTCGTAACCGAGATGACCATTCCCAGGTTTGTGGATCAGCTATACCAAGGAATATGTCCACTGATGACGGCTCATCTCGCGCCTTGGGTAGAACATGGGATTTGATACCACTCTACAAAAGCAGCGTTGACTACCTATTGTACGTCATATAGAACTACTTCCCGTCGGATACAGGTGCTGCTCGTTTCACCAATGTCCCATTCTCTTATCATGGTTCAGCGCCAGTCACCCCGGCTTTTGATAGTGCGGATACGGTTATCGTCCCTTGCAGATAATCTCTTGACTCGAGTAGACATTGTGCGAATTCGATGCTCAATTGCGAGAACGATCTCAACCTATCCATAGAGAGGCTCTATGAATTTCCTCTTCATCATACCCGCCTCCTGAACCCACAAAGTTAWCTGAACACTACTCCTTTGCAATCGACGCTTCTAAGTGAGAAAGCTACTCAAACTGCGAATCAGGTCCCTGTGCGGCTGCATTGTAAGGCTGAGAGGGTGGATCACCGTTGGACTGACAGCTCGCTTAATTCGTTAATGACGAAAGCTATGACGAAAGACATATTTCTAAGTGTTCCTGGAGTTAACACGCAATCTTCAGCATTCACTACATCCAACAACCATCCACTACATCTAAAACCAGAAAGACCTAGCAGTCTTCCATTCTAACACCCACAAATCAAATATGGCTTCGCAAGATGCTTACCCAGACGGAGGCTCCATTACAGATATGGCCGTAGAAGGTACCACGGTGCCAGAGGACGCAGCAAAGCAACGCACGATCCCTTCAGTCCCTCGTCCTGGTCAAATCACGGACCCTTCCGATGATCCAAACAACTATGGTGCTTCTAGCCTCGCCGGTGCAGCCGACAATGCTCAAGACATCAGCCGAGTAGGGACCACTCTCAGCCTAACGAATGGAATGGCTAACTCTCCAACAGACTACCCAAGATAGAGCACCTACTACCGATGTCGTCACAGGCACAGGCGATTCTCTCCCGTCAGAAGTTGGCGCCAAACGTCTTCACAACGTGGTGAATAGTGACATCAGCAAGGGACATGGTCGATATGATAAGCACGTCAGGCAGAAGGGTGCTGATCAAGTGATAGAGGCTAGCGAGGGAGCCGCTGAAGACGAAGTCATTGACGGCGTTGTGGGCGGACGCTGAATGTGATAGGGCACAGACATAGGACCCTACACATGGATGACAAGCATGGACATGAGCGGAAAGGGGACATTGGAAAGACAAGAGTCTCAGACAACAATGCTACAGCAGAAACGCCACCTGAAGGCGCTCGGGCTCCATCGATACAGCAATTGCCATAGATGAGTAGCAAATCTTGAAATTAGAAGCAAGTGTCCTACACTTATCAAATACCGTAAAAACATCATTGCAGCCAAGAGTATTATCCGATCGCTTATGATAAGCAGAGATGATCTTAACGGAGTAATTTTACTGTGCATAAAAGTAATATCTCTTTTCTTCTTCCTCTCTCAGCGGAATCGGATGATGTGCTCCAGTCTGATATTAGACCCGCGATGATGCCGACATCAAGGCAATCCCCTATACCAAAGATGTATAGTCTGATTGTCTACGATATCAACATGCATCATCTGATCTCAAGTTATTCTCGCTCATCCTCATTGCTCGCAATGATAAACACCCAAAGCTCCTGTCCTCTTCCTTTTCCCTTTCAGAGCAATAGTAGACAGACTACAGGCGCACCGATCTCCAAGCGTCCGCTAACTAAAAAGTCAATGACATGTGCTGAGCCGGATATCCATCCATTACGTGTCTTAAGTCGGCGTCTGCTTTTATATCTCAAATCGCGTCTGCTGTTTATTCCCTGAAGCAAAAGCTTTATATACCATTCTATAACCGTTTCATTTCTATTGTTTGCAGGGTATTGTTCATTCTCCCGCTTGCCCCTCTTCCTCACAGGCATGGCCGCACTAGAAGTCAACCCCCAGATCAAAGCGCAAAATAAAGACGTGCAATGGTACCAAACCGAACTCGAAACCGTCAGTCCCCAAGCCCGCGAGCTCCTCGAGAACTACAGCCACATCCCCCCTGACGAAGTGATACCGCACATCCTTAAAATAGTACCCCCCCCCCCCTTCCCCTCTCCCTCCTACCCAATCCAACAGCACCACAAACTAACCCCCCTCCCAGCGCGGCCGCGCCTGGTCCATCTTCCCCTACCCCTGCATCGGCCGCTTCCGCTTCCTCGACCTCTCCATCTCCCTCTCCCCCCTCTATCCCACCCTCCTGCACCGCCTCACCACAGCCTCCCACACCCTCCTCGACCTCGGCTGCTGTTTCGCGCAAGACATCCGAAAACTAGTCCACGACGGCGTCCCCTCCACCTCCCTCTACGGCGCCGAGCTCCGCCCTCAATTCATAGATTTAGGCTACGAATTATTTAAAGATAAAAACACACTGCAGAGTAAGTTTTTAGTGGGGGATATTTTAAGTGGTGGTGATGATGATGATAATGGTGGGGGAGAAGAAGGGTTGGGGGAATTGGAGAGGGGGGAGGGGGTGGATGTGGTGTATGCGGCTAGTATTTTCCATTTGTTTGATTGGGAGAGGCAGGTAAAGGTTGCGGAGAGGGTGGTGGGGTTGTTGAAAGGGAGGAAGGGGAGTGTGGTGCTGGGAAGGCAAAGGGGGAATAGGGAGGCGAGGGAGTATGAGCATAGGACTAATCAGGGGGGGACTATGTTTCGGCACAATGAGGAGAGTTGGAGGGAGATGTGGAGGGTGGTGGGGGAGAAGACTGTGAGTGCGGTTTTTTGGTTTTGTTTTGGGAGGAGTGCGGAAAAGATTGTTTTCGGCTTGGTTTCTTTCTGATATATTTTTGCACTTGTCATTTCTGGCGAATAAATTACTGACTTGAAACTGGCAGGGAACACGATGGGATGTCCATGTTACGCTAACGCAGGACGGCGCTGATCACCAGAGATACTATGCGGAGACAAATGGTTTTGGAGTGCAACCAACTAGGGGAGACGGCAGTCTGTATTTTGAGGTCACAAGGCTGTGATCTAAATGGTATGTAGATATTTACTATATTAACTATATCAGCAATATTATCGTACGCATAAGCTTCAAAGCTCCCTGTTCAAAAGCTCCCTTTGCGAAAGCTCCCTATAAAAAAGCTCCCTATTCCTACCACCGAACTCCTCTTTGATCGTTTCAAAATGGCAGAGCTGCCATCTAGATACTGTCCGGCCTAGCAGTCATCGCTCCAAAGTCTCCACCACTGGGTATCAAATGCCAAAGCCAATTATTCCCTCGTTCAGTCATTAATCATTTCAAACCATGCCATCAAGATCAAAAGCCAACAAGACCCAAAGCCATCAAGATCAAAAGCCATCTCATTTGCGTAGGTGATCGTCAAAACTCTGCCTTCACTGAACGTCATATCCCGAGCCAATCTCAGGAGCTCCTCGCCTGCGAATTTCTATCGTCTCGAGCAACGCTTTGCAGATCCTGCGCCTCTCCCGAAGATATTCTCATCAAAGCCGGATTTGGAAGCATGCAGCATAGAACTTCGTCAGATCTATGTCCGCGCGCTTTCAGACAGCGGTCTAACACGGCGTCAAGGTTCCCATTGATGATATCCCCACTCAGCCAATCGCTGGGATGAATCATCGACTAGACCTCAAGGCATCTCGCTTTCCCCTTCTCCCTGAACCAAGAAGGCTCTTTAGTCGCCATGAAGAGGTCTGGAGTGGGGTCATCGTAATAGTCGCTGTCGTCGTCAGTCCACTCGGACCCCTCATAGCTCTCTTCGCTGCTATAGAAATCCCTTTCAGAGGATTCATGCGGCTCTTCGGTGGGGATTTCGGCCTTATGGAGCGTCTGCGGGGTTCCAACAGCGAAATCTAAAGACTCCCCAGCTTCCGACTCATGGGACTGGAGTCTTTTCATCGGCACAAAGTGTTGCGGGCTAGAATTATAACTTTCGGGGTTATTGGGCTCCTGGGAGGTCTGGGGTTCTGGACATTTTGGCTTCTCCGAATCACGTGCCCATTGGACCTGCTTCTGTGCTGTCATTTTCCAGGCCGCCAAGTCGCTCTCCGCCTTAACCCTGATGAGTTGAGGATGACTAAACGACGGTTCGATATCTCGTTGTGTAGGCATGGTGCTCCGAGCGGAAGCTAGACTGGAGGTGATGTCGTCACTCCAATACCAGGTGAGAAGTTCTTCCTCCAATGGCAGAAATATGATGCGGTCGAAGTCGTCAGCCAATTCGAAGTCTTCTGGAAGGTACGAGTAGTCCGGTGCCGGGGCAAGAGGCGGAGGCGGAAAGCTCTTGGTCCGCTCTATTTTCCATTGTCGAATTGCTTTCGTTTTCTGTATCTCCCGATCTTCGCCATCCTGCTCCTCCTGTAACTCCTTGTGAGACTTGTGTGTGAAGGGTATATCGAAAGGCGGCGTGGGCGGCCTCTCTGGCAATAATGCATAATCCATATTGGAGTGGGGATGCGCATGATGGGAGCTCATATTCAAGAAGTGTGGAAAGGGTATCTCCAGCTCCATTCCGGGTGTAGGTCTCGTGGCCGGAGCCATCACCGTTGAGCCGCATGGCCGTCTCTGACAGCCGAGAGTCGTCTTGGCACTTGGAACATCAATCGGCGCAGAGCGCTCGGGCATGAGGTTATGGGTATGATGGAGGTCCTTGTCGGACAGCCACTGCCTATGAATTTGATGTGAGGTGCGCTGCGGAACTTGGTGGGAGAGATAGCGGTTTGTAAGAGCTGCTGAGTCAACATGAGTACACAGAAAACAAGAGGCTGTGATACCTTTGCCCACAATAACCCTCATTACTGCTTGGAAAAACTTATCCATACCTGGTGTGATAGAGTATGGCGACATACCGTCGTCTGAAATGGCATCGGCGGTTCAAGACTCTCACCAAGGTTCTTGAAATCTTTGTATCCTGAATTGAGTCGTGCCAACAACGATTCCAGTGAGAATGACATTTCACAGGATTCTTTGACATTTCATGAGTTTCTTGTATTTGCAGATGGCGTCGTTACTGTGATCATGTGCAAGATGGTATCTCTCACCGCTTCATGACCCTGCGTGCGTTGTACCACGGCCGAGGTACCACAAGCTGATCGGCAACCCGAAACCACCGGAAACTGGTTAAGGCTTTGACTTTCGCCTCATGTATTTCGAGTGGTCTGATGACGAGGTAAGAACGATGGTTGAAGCGCGTCAACATAGCGACTAGAGAAAGTCTCGAACTTGGTTGACCATATCTGTTGCATGTACTCATGCTCGAGGACCACGACTGCCAAACAACTTCCAAGACTCTGAATTGTATCTTTCGAAGCTGCTAAGCAGAATCTCATTTCGACGTACTTCTATGTAATTGGAGACAGGCGTGGCAGGTGCACTTCTGTGTTCCTCATGACAACATACTTCGATTTGTACGCCCAAGGGTTGTACTTCAGATGGATCCCTCATTAATAGCATGCCTACCCAAGTGAGGTCCAAAACCTGCCACACATCGCAATCTTCAATCCTCATACCCTCATACTTCARATTGTACACCAAAGCGTTGAACTTCGGCTGAATCCGTGATTCATGATGTACCTGCCCAAGTGTTCGCTGGCATGCCCCTCAATGACCAGCTTTCGCTTCTTAAGAGCTTGCCACCATACCGACCCACGCGAAGTAGTCCACAAACCTACGGTAGCCTCTGTGGGAAACCACACCATGGGTCAATCTTTGTCCGGGTACCTTAGCATGAAGGTCCACCCTCTGATTCAAAATATTGACTGGTCTCGAATCATCGTTAAAGGCGAATACCAAAGGGACCCTTCAATGGTCCGCATCGCATCAAACGAGAAGACAGACAAACCTTTCAATTGGCAGCGTCCCACAGTCTCTGTAGTTGACACCAAGACGCTTCAGCTGCATGTCTTCCCTGGCACTGACTACGTTCAGCATTACGCTGCCATCTTAGCCACGTACCTCTCCTTGGAAAAAGGCCAGCAGGATGTTGTACAGTATACTCTACCCTCTCAGGACGAATGCTTAAAACCTCTCCTGAATTCGAATCTTGCAGACATGGGTGCCGTTGATATCGTTGTCGTTGGTTACGTCGACCGCCTTGAGCGTTGGACCGAAATTCCGTGGGAAGGTAATAGCAGCAGCAACCTCTTCTCATGGAAAATTATCACTAGCCAGCGAGGCTATCGTATCGCATTATTAGGCTGCCGCATCTGTTTCTGGGGAGATATCGGCGGAAACGTGGTTCGAGCACTGCAGAGACTGAACGGCGCAAAATGCGTACTGTACGTTGGTAAACTGGGAAGTCTACGCGCTGACCATGTCCCTAACAAACGGCTTGCAACGGGCTGCCAGAGTCTCATTCGGAATGAGCTGGTGACTTGGGTGAATCCACTCGAACCGCATGTAGAGCGCTCTCCAACTGTTGCGTTCGGGCTTCATTGCTCCCAAGGATCCGTGCTAGACGAAACAAAAGAGTGGTTCCAAGCTGCGGAGAAGCGGTACGACTTTGTGGATCCAGAGATTGGACACATGGCTAAAGCTTCATTGGAAGGACGCACAGATTTCGGATACCTCCACATTATATCGGACAATCTAGCTCGGAAGTACATGCACGACTTATCGAATGAACGTCTAACCGATGTTGTTCAGGACAGGAAGCGGTTGTTTTCTGAGATCCAGGATATCTTAGGTCGTTTCTTTGATCATTGGTCACCCAGTAGTGCACTGCTCGGAGGTGGCAGTGCTACATAGATCTGGAATGGTAGCTGGCAAGGGGACGGGGTGCTGCCACTATCTTAGACGCCCTCATCAGTCTTCCCTGCGGAAGACTGAGTTTACTTCAATGAGTATCGTACCACTCAGACCATTCCGCATGCTAGATCATTGTAAAATGGTTAGCAAATGGTTTAGAATTTTAACATGGCGGAGGTAATCCACCTACAGGCCATCCCAAGCACGCATTCTGGGACTGCTGATTGGTGCAAAAGATGTTCAGCCCTACCTTAGTAGAATGAACGTGACTTGAACATCTTGAAACATGACAAAAGGCTTGGTCAACTGCCTTGCAAGGCCGTTGCCACCCTGCTATATGCTTACTGACCGCTCTTCAGGCAACCCCTCGTCACACCAACATAAGTGCCAAGTGGTGCAACAACATTTCGGCATCACATGCTTGGGCTTGGTTGCAAGCTCACAAGACCTAGCTGGAGCAAATACTAATTCGAGCGGTAGTATACGTTCCCGGAAGGTAAAAAGAGCCAAATAGTGTTTTCTAAGCCTCTGAAACACGTAATTGGACTCAGTGTATGATAAGGACAGCGGCRAAAGAGAAGACAAACAAATTAGCAGGGACATAAACGTGCAAAGCATCAGCAATGAGAGTCGCCTGACAGTCTACGAGAATTAAACGAAAAGACTCAGCAAAGTATCATAATAACAAGAAGGATGTTATCGTAGTACTTTCGTAACGGGGAACCTGCATAGCTTCGGGACAAAATATCGACGAAGAAAGTTGGCAACTTTGCCGACGAATTCGCAATCACATAATATCGGCGAACTTCAGTATAAATGATCAACCAAGGGTTATTGTCGCTTCAAGTCGTCGTCGTATTGTTTATCTGATAGCCCTGCCAAGCCGGCAGCCTTCGGGCCGCCCGCTGTGCGTCACTTTTGCTGGCAAGCGATCTGACAATTCATCAAGAGATATCTGCATTCTCCAATCACTGCTCTTCTCTAATCCGACAATGGCGACGTAGGTGCGTCCTTAACCCCCCTATTTTCCCTTATACCATGCTAAACTCTGCATCAGTAACATAACATGGCACGCATCCTCGGTATCACACCAGGAGCGTTGCGGACTTCGCGGCCAGAAGGGCTTTACGCTATGGTTCACCGGCCTCTCTGCCAGCGGTAAATCCACAATTGCCATTGCCCTAGAGCAGCATCTACTACACCTAGGGCTAGCTGCCTACCGCCTCGATGGGGATAATGTTCGCTTTGGCTTAAACAAGGATCTGGGTTTCAGTGAGAAAGATCGCAATGAGAATATCAGGAGGATTGCTGAGGTGGGCAAACTGCGCTGGAGGGATACGTTTTCATGATATGATGCTGGTAGTGATGTATTTTGACAGGTTTCGCTACTCTTCTCGGATTCTTGCACAATTGCCCTTACATCCTTCATCTCGCCCTACCGCGCCGATCGTGCTACAGCTCGTGAGCTCCATAAGGCGAGATCGATACCTTTTGTAGAAATATACGTGCATGTTCCTCTTTCTGTGGCAGAGGTGAGAGACCCGAAAGGGCTGTATGCGAAGGCGAGGAAAGGCGAGATCAAGGAATTCACGGGCATTAGTGCTCCGTACGAGGAGCCTGAGAATGCGGAGATAGTGATCAAGAGTGGAGAGAAGAGTGTTGAAGAGGAAGTAGTGCAGATCGTGAAGTATCTTGAGGAAAAGCAATTGCTAGTTGGTGTAAAGAAAGATTAACCAATCGACGATATGAGCGAGATGAACTGGCGAAGGCCATATTTTCGAAGGCCGCAGGCCGCTGATGAGGCCGGAGACACCAATCCTCCTTGGGTATTTACAAGACAGACCGCTATGCTATACTATTGTATCTCAAACTCATAGCAAACGTACGCGGAATACTCGCCTCCCTCACCCATGTGCCCCGCTGCCTGCATGTCTGCTGAAGTCGCTGAATCGTCTTTCTGCACCCTGCCTTTCTTATCCCGCCCAAAGGCTTTCCCTCCCAGATGTGAATATGCGACGTCCAGCGAAGCCCGTGCTTTCTTCGCAAGCTTTGGCGTAGTCTGTTCGGCCCTATTGTTAGCAACCCGCCCTAACATGAATACCTGAATGGAAAGAGATTGCACATACTCGAACAAGGCCACACACAAACTGCAATGGCAGTCCATACCGCAGCACGGTCTCAACGAATACCCTCAAAGCAAGCACATGCACCCAAGCCATTACAGCCTCCCCCCAAGCCGTCCTCC
The DNA here is from genome assembly GCA_000444155.1 of Cladonia macilenta KoLRI003786. Classification (NCBI taxonomy): domain Eukaryota; kingdom Fungi; phylum Ascomycota; class Lecanoromycetes; order Lecanorales; family Cladoniaceae; genus Cladonia; species Cladonia macilenta. The sequence goes on from KE598568.1 coordinate 796,126, forward strand.
CCATCCTCAGCGCCTGATCCCAGACTTTCCTCTCCTCTTTACTCATCCGTTCCACCTCCTGCCTCTCCTCCTCCTTCCCACCTTCCTTATACCTGTAATCCCTCGGCGTCCACTTACTTTCCCTGCACTTATGCACAAACTCCGTACTGTATTTCTTAAAAGTCGTAACAGCGTACAGGGCGAACTCGTCGTCAGAGGCCATTAATTGTGCGGACCGTGGTACGATCATGGGGCAGAGGGTTTCGTAGGATTTGAGAAAGTCTTTGGTGAGTTGTTTAGGGACGGCGATGAGGTGGGTCTCGAGGTATTCGGAGTCGCGAATGATGAGGGATGGGTCGACTATTGCTGTTAGAGATTTATTGGAAAGATTGCCTCTAAGGAAAGATTAGCTACGGAACTTCGAAACGGTGGAGAGATGGGGTCGGCGCACGTTTGTCTCCGCTGTAAGACAGTGAGGTTGGTCTTGACTTGATTATACTGGTTATATTTGTTCTTGACATCGTTATCGATGCTAGTGACTTCCTGCAGAGGCAATCAGTATTCTTGAGCAGCACAAAACGCACTAGCTAGAGCTACCTTTTGTAGTGTATCTATAATCTCACCCAATGGCTTGTCTGCTCTGTATTTGACTTTATTCCAATGAAACTTCAGTAAATATTGCTCGGCAGGTTCTTTTCATATCATTAGCCCCTCAAAGTACAGCTCCTATGTCGCTGACAATGATACTAACTGTCATTGACCGTTTTCTGCTGCGATATCTTCTCCTCGTTCCCTTCCAATATAGTCTTCAGCGAATCCCCAACCTTGCTTACTACACCCTCACACCCCGCCTCGAGCTTAGCTAAATCATCCGCCTGCTGCACTAAAGCATCCAGTGTCCCGATCTTGAACTCCGGTATTGGAAATGGGGTGACAGCTCCATAATCAGTGGTTACGGCTGATCTGAGAGCCGTGAGAGCTTCATCATGGTCGTTGGAGGGAGATATTGAGGTCGGTAGTGATACCAGAAGGTATTTAACACCTTTGGACATCTTACGGAAGGTTAAGAGGTTTCATGCGTTTGATCGAGGGTTTGGGCGGCGGCACTGCGCAGAGCTAGTGCTTGATACCTCCAGATGCTTGGCGTGCTTAAGTTTCTTTGAGGTTGAACAACATGCCTTCTTGATACCAGCAGTTGACTGCGCCGGAGTGGAAAACATGTCATGATTGATAATATTCTATTCCAAATAGCATCTATTCTAAAGATCATCTATACCGTTGGCCGCTCCTTTTGAGTCTAATGCATCGATGATTCTATTCTTCGCTCCTTTGTCGTCATGCAGAAAATGCCCCGTCTCGCGAGATTCACTGATCAGTGTTTATTTCATGTTCGATTAATCAAGTCGGCAAGCTCGCAACCAGATCATTCGAGCCGCAGATCGAATGCTCCGGTAGCTATTGGTTCCAAAATTCCAATAATACTCCATTTCACAGACTCGCTATCATGATAGAAGAACAATAAGATGGCGGGTCAACGTAGGAGCCGACAAAATCTGTTATGATGATCAGAAGCGGGCCAATGTAAGCATCGTAGAAAGAAAGACCTTAGCGTCAAATGTGTCCAAGTAGATCTGATACTGCACCAATTGCTTCTGCACGAGTGTATTGAATGCTGAGGTCAAGATTTGGCCCCCTCGAAGAGCTTTGGTAATGACTAGTCATACATAAGTATTTCCTTCAACCACAAAAATTGATCCGGGATTGTACCTTCGCATATTTGGGCTCAATGAACAACCCCTCCGCCTCAACGAGAACCATTCCTGGTTCCTCTGACTCCCCGAGAATCTCTATCCTTCCTTTCACCCAAACCTTCCGCCCTTCGACCTTCGTGGTCTCGGCTTTGAGCACAATAAATGAGCCTGCAGGTGCTGGCTTCCTGTAGTTGATTGTCAAGCTGGCAGTCACCCCGATCTTATTCGGCAGCGCTGCGAACCCGCATCTCGCAAGTCCCTCGTCTAGTAATGTTGCCAGCAATCCTCCGTGCACTATGCCGATATGACCGCAAAGATCTGTGCCTAGGTATGACATCGACACCAACTGCTTTCCCTCCTCGATAAACACCAATGGGGGAACAGGTATCCTGCCCGGGCCTAGCAATGTACCTGCGGTCAGACTATGCTTTCTATGGTTCTCAGGATAGCGCAAATGTGGCCTTGATTCTGTCCATGCAGGATCGGCTCGCAGAGAGCGGGTTAGAGGATGATTGTTAATGTAGCTGTTGAGCGCAGAAGCGATGTCATCGGGTGCAGAGTACATGGCAACAGACTCAGCATCTGTAGGGGCCGACATGAGAGCTATGATCGACGCAATCGCGGGAGCAGTTGCAATGAGAAAGCCGGCAGAGGTGAAGAAAATGGAAAAGGCGCCAATTGTGAGTATTCGGCGGAGGCGGGCACGACGGAGGCTTCGTGAGGGAGATGCTGGTATTTGAGGTCAGTAATAGGGTTCCTCTTAATATGAAAAAGAAAAGCTACCAAGGTTTGAACCATATAGCCTCGATTGGGAGGCATTATTACGCACCGCTCGTGTCAGTAACGTACTGTTGAGACAGACTGACCCGGGTGAACGGCGCAACGGAATCCGCATGAGGCATATCTGTGGATACCGATTGAATAAGCCATGCCGGAAGAAAGACATCGAGGACCCGCAGAATGCTAAACAACAGGTTTGCGCAAGCAATTGCTTAGAATGCTGCTTGTGATACGCCATACTTCGTTGTAACTAACCCTGATATGGCATGTGCCTCGGCTCAGAGCTCTTGGCACCAGATATACCCGGCTACTTCTACTCCTGAATATACAATACACAAATGCAATCTCTTGACATTACAATTAACAGAATAGCAAGCATTATGATATGGTACAAATGGTACACAACAGTTCTCAAATATATTCCGAAGCACTAGCGGCTTACRCGTTGATGGTGTAAGATCGTCGTTCTAGGAGGGTGTCCGTTGACCCACCTCTGATTGACATGCCAAAACTTGCCACACACACTGAAGTATTCAGCGTTCGTTTTTGGAAGTCTGCTGTTGCTGAAAGCTCTATTTTCATCTCATCTCTGCAAGTTACCCTTTGTTCGGAGCACGSAAAAGTCGTAATGTAATTTTTACTCTGTTCATGAGTGTGTCGCAGTCGGGTTCGCGCATCGATCATGATGGCTTCCATTTTATTGCGCAATTGGCATTCTGACCCGCGAGGGAACAAAAATAGCGCCAAGATTTTACTTCTATCTTTATTGCACTCTATATCAATCAAGAGTCGTGCCCCGTGTGACATCCATTATCTTATGTCAGACTCGGCATCGTTTCAGCCCGGAAACAATTACAGAATAAGCAGGCAGGTAAGAAAGCCTTGCTGGACGAGAGTGAAACGTTGCATTTGAGGCAACAGAGCACTGTCATTGGTCGATATTTACTTGGCAGCTGAAGATAATGGTCGATCTTCAAGCATGCAGATCCTTTGCGTGGTCGGCAAGGCTTGGAGAACGCAATGCGATTGGGCCTCGGTTAACATTACTACCAGAGACCCCCACCCAACGTGGTGTTGCAGAGGCTGTGATAGACGCCATTTCTCTTTCTGCCGTGTAGGATCTCAGCTCGATATCTACAGGCAACAGGATGAAACCCTACCATATAGATCAAATGCACTGTCGCTCTGCCAAGCTATTGTTCTATTGAGTATAAAACGTTGGGTTATTGGCGACGCTTTTCGCATTCGCTACGTGAGWACCAAATTTGGGGATTACGAAACCATTACTGATAGAAATGCCTAGTAAAACGGGGTACAGGGCCGTGGACGACAGCTTTCAATACTCGGAGGATACCGTTGAAGAGCACGCCGGCATTCAACTTGAAAACAGCCCATTCTCAAAACAAGCAGCAGCTGCGCAGGCTATACCCCCCGAGTTACAGCTCTTCAATTCAAATCAGCAGACACGCAAGCTCTTTTTATCACAAAGTGTTCGATGGATTGGAACCCTCATATTTGTCGCCTTTATGCTAGCCACATTGAAGGTCTATGAGGACAAGAATAATTTTTCGCACGGCCAGAAATACGCTTTCAATACCATCGTGACGGCATTCAGTTTAGGACTAGGTCTGAATTTCTTTGTAGGCCAACATCTCACCTCTTTTTAAGGCAGTACTCGGTCCACTAACCCCTATGTTTCCGCGTAGGAAGCGTTCAAAGATATAGCCAAGGTTTTACGATGGAGAATTCTAGCAAACAAAAGACATAGCGTTCGAGAAATCGACTTGATCATAAGTATCGAGAGCTTGACTAAGGTAGTCGAGCTAGCATGGGAATGTCGAAAGCAAATCTTGATGGTCCTAGCCTGTTTCTCATGGGTAAGTGATTCTCCGCGTTTATGCTCAGTGGCCTTCTCCCCGAATTCACTGTCTCGTCTCGGAGATGCATGTCTTGCCGATATGCCTGGGCGACTCGTCTTACTGCCAAAGCCTTAGATATTAGCCTTTCACATTCTTTTACTGACAGTAGGATCTTGTTTAGCTTTTCTTCAATCTGGTAAGACTCTCCTTGATGCTTGTTTGTAAATCAGACCACTGACCTCATGGGATCAATAGGCTGCACAAGCGGCCGTAGCTTTGATAGGCCTATCCTACTCTGTGGACAGCGGTACTGACTATCGCGGAGTCTACACCCAGCCTGGCACTGTAAATGCGTCAGACCTTAGATGCTATTACGATAACAATGCATGTCCAGGGGAGCCAGAGGTCCCCCAAATCGTGGCCCACACTTACGGCGAAATATCTCAAAGTGATCAGTGTTGTCAGTACCAAGAGCTCTCGGACGTCTTGAATTCAGATCTGAATTGCGCGTATTACTGTAACAGAACACCAGGTCAAGAAGAGTTTGCATATCGCTTCGCAGAAATAAACCCTGACGACTACTTCGGGACATACCCATTGTTTACAGATCGAGTTGTAACAGCTTCGTATGACCAATGCTACCAATATGACGTTAACCAAACCAGTGGAAAGAAGGTCGACGATGCCAACGGAGACCTAGCTGCCTACAACTGGTCTTATTCCAATGGAACCGTGAGTGGCAACATCACTATACCCACAGAGTACTCCGCCCTTGACTCCACAACATATATCTACCGTGGCCTAGAAGTACCGCAAAACGAAACCGAAAACGCTTGCGGACCGCGATGTATGTGGATGTGGGCGTGGAGGGCAACAAGCAGCCTGCCCCGTGACATAGATCAACCACAGACAGTGTTCCAGTGCCCGATCACGATCAGCTCTGTCAGCAACACAACGCTAGAATCACAAACAATATCCGACGGATTGGCCAAATTAGCTGCTGCGTCAATCGGATTACAGGGTAGATATGTCAATCAGCCGAATGGAAGGACATGGACACAATATCAACTATATCCATATGGGTAAGTCCCCCGACTAAAGGTAATCAGTGTCGTCGTTAACTAATGTCTCCTTAGCTCTAGATGGGAGATCCACAACCACCCAGTCAACATAGTCGGGTCCAACATGGCTGAATTCGCCCTCGGCTCGCTCGCCTCACTGGCTATCCGAAACCCATCGGTCCAATTCCACGGCGCCGTACCTATTCTAGGCTTCCACCTCACCGTGCAATGGAAGTTTACCCTCGCTCTCTGCGCCTCTATTTTAATCGTCCACTTCGTCTTCTTCGCCGCGGCTGTCTACACCAGCAGGCTGGTCATCATCAAGGATGACTCCAACCTCTCTACAGCAAGATTGCTGCGGCCGTTGGTCGATCATCTAGGCGACCAGGGGACGCTGGTGGAGGGAAAAGATATAAGTAAGGTAATAGAAGACCACGGCGTTAAAGGGCTTGTGTACGGGCCAAGAGAAGAGCCAGGGGCGGGAGGGAGAATTTTGGACCTTAGTGACAGGGTGATGCTCAGAAAAAGTCTGGCAGAGCGGCGGCACCCGGATGGAATATATCTGTGAATTTATGCTGGACAGAGAATAATGAGGAACGACGTAAAAGGCCTTCAAAGCGACAAGTTGGCCCTGACAGTGCTCACCTGACCGGTGAAAAATCGTGTTTGACATAATGACATTGTCCCATGAGACCCGTGGGCATCGACAGGCAAGACAGGTGGAAGCTGAATGAAGCATAGGCACTGTTGTGCGATCATATGAGCATGAAGCCCTAGATACCCTTTTACCATATCGCCTACTTTGAACATGCCTTCCTAATGGTGCACATCCTAATAAGTTATAGGAGACACAGCACCCTCGTAGCATCCTCGGCAGGCCTAGGATCTGTGGGAACAGCAGTGCAGAGCATCCGTTCTTATCATTAGAATGTCCGTAACATGCCCAGACTCGCTCTGCATTTGTGAAGGAAGAGGCGTCACCGGCGACGCATTGGAGTCTGTTGAAGCCACGTCGCAGTCCAGCCTACAACTTGGAGGATCCTCTTGGTCGTTCAAGTGTCTTTGTCTGGCTCTTGTAGTTCTTGACAAGTTGTCTTACAGCTAAGTCGAGCATGACATCTTCAGAACCACCTGGTATTCGAGCAGCAGGTACCTCAMGGTAGATGCCTGTGATTATCGGATCAGTTGCAAGCCCTTGCTCTATCAATCCCCGATAACTTACGTTGAGCAATTTCACCTTTTCCAGACATCGTATACCCATTACCACCGAACAGCAAAACGGCACACCTGGCGCATTCATCAATGACAATGCCAGCCTGGGCTTTTGCCAACGCAGTAAGTCCGCCCAGTTCAGTATCTGCCTCTTCCTTCGTAAGTTTGGTCATCTGATAGACAAATTGCTCCAGCCAAGCCCACTGGGTTTCCAAAAGCGCCCCCGCTTTTGCAAGTCGATTCCTCACCACTGGTTGATCCATAAGCACCTTTCCAAACGCCTCGCGCTGCAGACAGTATTCAAATGCAGCGCTTAGAGCCACCCTAGCTTGCCTAGTGACTCCGATGGCAATAGTAAGTCGTTCGTGGTTGAAGTTCGTCATAATATACTTCATGCCATGACCTTCCTTACCGATAAGATTATGGACAGGTACGCGGACATCGGAAAGTTCGATGAAAGTGGTGCCACCTGTATTGGCACCCCCTACTTTGAGCGGTCGCATACTGACACCAGGATAGTCGAGAAGAGGAACAATTAAAAGAGAAAGTCCAGTTGGACCGGGTCCCGAAGTGCGTACCGCCATAGTGGTATAATGAGCCCAAATCCCATTCGTGATCCACTTTTTTGTCCCGTTGACGATATATTCCTTACCATCCTCCGACTTCTCGGCCGTGGTTTCAATATTTGCAACATCACTCCCGGCTCCAGGCTCGGTAATAGCAATGCACGACCTCTTCTTGCATAGTAGCAAGTCTGGTAAGAATCTCTCCTGCAATTCGCTGGATCCGAACTTCATGATTGGTGGTATACCGTACGCCATTCCCGCCGTCAAACTTGTGGCGGGGCCTCCCAGTCCTGACCGTTGCATTTCGTCACAGTAGATAGCTGTGTGTATATAATCCCACTCTTCTACCTTTACTACACCGAGTATGTCATGAACTCCTAGTCTTTTGAGCCATTGAACCGGCAAAGGAGCGGGCAAGGTGGGTATAAGCATGTTGGCTTCGGCGAACTTTTGGAAGACGTGGGGAGGGATATTTTCTTCACGTTCCCAGTCAAATGCATGCTGGTGGAGGTTTTCAGTGATAAACTCGCGGCATGCTTTCTGCCAACGAAGGTGAGAGGGTGTATAGTATGGAGATGGGAGACCGCAGAGGTAGGGAGGTTCGGAGAATGGGATTGGGCGAGGCATTGCCAAGGAAGAGAATTCGTCTTTAGTCAAAAGCGAAGTGATGGTGTTACTAGGTGGCGCAAAGAAGGAAGACAACAACAGTTGTGTTTGTTCATAGCTTTAGAGAGCTCTTCCCCAGAACTTATAAAGAGATGCTCCGGTATCAACCCCGTACCCCGCAGCCGAGGCTGTCAGCAACTCAGGGTCCAAGGCCCTGCGAGGCTAGAATGGTGCCCGGCTTTAGGGTACTCTAAGGCCCGCTCCGCCAATTTTAAGGTCCAGCCCTATGTCCGTACAGTTGATAGGTTTGATTCATCACAAAATAGAACCTCACGCAAGTTTAYAATGATGTCTACGCTACTGAGCTTTCTGTGCAAGCATAGTATGCTGGTCTCTATCTCAACGAGTCCATAAAATATGCATGTATTAGGTTCCAATGTGATTAGTCATATTTTATGTGAATATCATTGAGGATTTTGTGTCGACTTGTATATTGTAGTGCTTTCTATATAAGCACGTACATGGTTTTTTCTATCGATCTCGTACTCGAGATACAAGCTTCTCCCCATTCTACACCTCGACATCCAATTGCTCAACACTGGCACTCAAACTATCCAGTCCGTCACCATCCCCATTGGCAAGAGGGCCTTTCTTTCCCTTCCCCTTCTTCCCTCCTCTTTTTCCCTTCCCTGTTCCAGGAACACTCAGCGGCGCCTCCCTAACCCACCTGGCAATCGCTTCTGCCCTCTCCGTACTAATGGGATACTCCTTCCCATCCTCCTGGGCCCATCTCTTCGGCGCACCCCCAGCCCCACCCGCGGTTCCCATCTCCTCTCTCCGCTGTTCCTCAGCTCTACGCTCCCTAGCCGCCACCGCAGCCTGAAAACTGGCTTCGTCGTGGACACGCTCGTCTGCCAAGGCTTCTAAGATAGCTTCCTGCCTCCGTCGTTCCTTGGCTTGTTCCTCAGTCTCTTCCTTCTTTGTGGCGCCTACATGGCCGGGTAGGGGGGCGGGGGCACAAAGCGTTTCCCAGGATTGACTGAGGCCGATCCAATTCTTGGCACGCCGGACGACTTCGATCCAATCGGCGCGGCTGGGCGAGCGGGCGGCAAGGAAGATAGGGTAGCCGTCACATACGCGCGCAAGACGGGCTACCATGTGCGCGTGGCGGAGGTGTTCTTTGGGTGAGGTTTGGATAAGGGAGTGGCAGAGCAGGAGGGAGTGGAGGGCGTCGGTGAAGAGCGGGTGATATGTTACTGCTTCATGTTGTTCGGAGTGGGCCATGAAGCCGTTGACTAGATCGTCGGCGGCTTGTTTTTGGATCTGCTTTCTGGGGACGAGTGCTTGTGACGTTGCGGGGTACGGTGGTAGATTCTCTGGAGGTGACGCAGAGAATAAGGAGGAGACGGCATGTATTTCGGGTGATGGCAGTCCGGCGTAGGGGTGTTCGTCGAAGGTCCCATTCGTAGCATGGCGGTGGAAGTCTTTAGTCTTATATGGAACGAGAGTGTCGGAAAGATGACCATTACTCAGACTGGAATTTCCAGACATTTCGAGCAACCGAGTTGCAGATGGTCCTCCTTTGGCTTTTCCAAAACCACCAGCAGCGGCATTGACTTTGCGAAAGAACTCTTCGGTAACTTCAGCTGGCAGGCCCGGTGTGTAGTCAAAGTACGTGAGGAAGCTCAAGTAGTCCCGAAGAGCCCGCTTAGCATTGGCTTTGACCAACCTGCGTGCTTCTTGCCGACGCTCATCAGCCAGCCTTTCGGCGGGATTCTCCTCAATGTCAGGATCTAACGCTGATGACTCCCGCGCAGCTTCCAAGCCATCAAGAGATGCGTGTACATGTTGGCAGGCAAGCGTCAAATACACCCCAGCTCGGTGGAAGAGTAATTGAGTTTCCAGACTGCTGGGCTGATCCGCTTCATCAATCTTCGTATCATATTTCCAATCCCTCGCGCCGCCATTTCGTCTTTCGGCTCCGCCCAGTGCATTCGCGAGCTCTAGCTGACCCCTTCCTGATTTGTGTGGTGCCACAGTACACCGAATTACAGCCAGCGCCTCTGTCAAATCTCGCGCAGCTCCCGCAAAGTCATCTTTGAAAATTCTGGTGACGGCTCTCGTCCGTAATGGCGCGCCCTCACTTGGACGATCTTGTATCACTTGATCCAACGGCTCCAACGTAGTGCACTGGGCGAGCATTCTAGAAGGGATCTTCTCGTGGAAGAAATGTACGTACTTGGCATCACTATCATCAGCACTGCGTTGCAAGACCAGTTTGGCAACCTCCTCGAGCGAAGAAGCCCCCTGCATGGTAGCCACGCTGGCTGCAATTTCGTCCAATTGGTATGCGCGGGACAGCTTTTGGGTCGCTTGCTCGCGCATTCTATGCTTTCTCTCCCTGCTGAGCTTCGCATTGGGCCCACCTCCACCAATTCCCAAGCCCAGGGCAGCTGCTCCCCCTCCACCCAGTAAGCCATTTCCGGCACTCAGGGAATTGCTCAAGGACGACGCTGTCGTACCATTGGCCGCGCGCACAGCGAGATCTGTAGCCTCCTCCACTGCTCGTCGAACCTTCACCAAATCGAAGAAGACAGCGGGATCTATAGGACGAGGACGGGGGGAGTCATAATTGCTGTAGGCGAGCGATTCGAGAACTTCGGGTGGCAATTGCAACCATGGTCCGTGGAAACTAGAGATGTCTGTTTTAGAAGTGAGCTCCATGTCAATAGGGGACCGGTGGGATTCGTACATCTCCAGTGCTTATTGCGGCATATTATCAGGGCTGACGTAGAAGGGTCTGTAACTTTCTGTTTGGGTATGGATGAAACTCCATTGAGAGCAGGGGAGGCTGAGAGCGTTGAGKATACTGACGGGTTGTCAATAGTAGAACTGTTGAGAGAGCCCGCGCCATTGCTGGACTTCTTCTTTCTGGTCATGTTTATCAGGTAAAGCGTTGGATCTCTGCAGTCAAGCGTTCGGGTTCCTGCCCAAGATTCGCGCTAGCGGTGTCTAGCCGAGGCTGGGACCACCCAGATGTTGATCTGATTGTAATATCTATGGAAGGACTTTTCGGATATGATACTCGACATTGCCTACCAGGAGAGGGTTCTTCATGAATAGTGAAGTATCAACACTTCAGGAATATATAATAAAATGCGCTAAATGGATTGATATTGGTATTTATGGAAGGTTTAATCTTTTGAAATCCGGCCGAGAGTCTCATAAAATTGTAAGTCAGAGGGATTGGAAGCGTTAGCTTCAGTTGGATCGATGCCAGAGCGTACTCGTGCGAATGACAAGCTTTGCTTGACAGCTGATCGAACAGTGTTGCGAATGACAGTACGTGTATGCGCGGTGCTCGCCATTACCGTTCTGCACTCAGCCGTGCACATTGGAGAAGCATTGGTATGCCTTTGCATCGTATGTGCGCTAACGTGGGAGACCGTAGATTGCTCCTCCCTGGAAATCAACCCCAAGGCCAGCACGAGGGTTGGTGTTCCAGTTTGTGTATCCTGCTTCTAAAGACTGCCTGACCCTTCTCGATTTGACTCTGAATTCATTCAAATGGGTAGGAAGCCCAAATCTTGGACACAACCATTCAAAGACCCTCTCTAATAGGTTTAGACATCGYCGGGATCTGTTCACCATCTCCCCAAGCCCGCAAYTACTGATTCCAGGAACGTCATCAAGGGATGGGGAGTTGAGAGGAATGACTGGTACAAGGCCACTGAAGAGTATGGTAGAGTCTTTCAGGAGTAGGTCGAGGAAGCGATCGGCCACATACGAGGTTCTCAGCAGGTCATGGGAGGTGTAGAACGAGACCTTACCCTGATCTTGGCTGATTGAAGACATTATTTCTGCATACTCAAATGCGTACTCGAACATCAGAACCTTACCGTACTCGCTGAGAGTGCCTTTCAACCCTGTTGGTGATAGTATGAGGATGCTACTGAATAGCACATCACACCGAAGGAGCTGTTTCATTGAGTGGACAATTACATCGGGCAAATCTACCCACCAGCGATGCATGTTCTGGATTGATCGAGCCATGAAGGGCCACGTGTCTTCCAGGGCAGGACGATCTGATTGGAAAAGCCTTTGATACGCCTCCGATTGTATTCGCCGAAGGTGACCTAGCTGTATAGCAGGGTCAAGGCCATATGGGAAGAGCGGATTCGTGGCTGCCGAACCTTCACGTAGTTTTGGAGCTGTGACATGGCCCGAGCCATCAGTGAACGAGAAGCCCCGCGAGTATACCATACTTATAGATCTGCGAAATCCGATTAATCATCTATGCAGCGATTGACCATGCACATTCACTGACCTATCCAAGTCATATACACAATGGTATACTCTTCGACGAACTTCGAGCTCGGGCTCTTTGATTTGCAATTCAGGTGGCGGATCTTGATGTAACCCGATGTCTACCATAGCCCGAGAAGCAAGACCGATTAGGTACCAGCTGTTGAAATGATGGGGATCCAACATCGAATACAGAACCAAAAGGATAAGCGCCTGAATTGCCGGCACTGAACCCGGATGAAGAACTTTTTCGATATGGTCAAGCGCTGAACTGGCGTAGCGTACAGCATCCTGATACTGAGTATCGCCTCTTCTTCGCGACTGTGAGGCAAGTGCAACCGCCAGCACCAACCGAGTCGTCCAGTGGTCCATCGGGCTCGCGTTACGGCCACCCTCTTGATAAACAGCATCGATAGAACCATATAGCATGGTTTCGGTTAGGAAGGGATATGATACGTTAATGTTGCCTAGGTAATGCTCGATCAACGGTGCTATAGCATATCTTTGAGGAAGCACGTGGCTCTTGTATCTAGGCATTTCTTCCCTAGAAGATGTCGAGAGAACGAGCCTTGCAAATGACATATCTCTAGTAAAGCCGTTGAAGTCTCTTGCAGTTGCATTGACTGACCTAGAGGCAAGGGTTCGTCAAGTATTCACCCAGAACTACAGGAGCCGGACTCACAGAAAGCCAAAATCCGAGACAAGGTCGTCAATATTCGAAGCCTCTTTACGTTGGGCTCTGCCATGAATTGGAGGGCCTGACATTGGCGGTGACAGAAATGGTTGCGCCGAGATATTGAGAAGATTGCTCGAAGCTGCTTTTCGTGCTTTAGCTTGGGCGATTTGCCTTTCCAGTTTCTCAACTCGTGTCTCTAATGAAGCAACATAACTGCGCTCTTTCCCCCGAGCAAAGTTATCGTTAGCGCTCGCACATTCTGCGGTTTTGCCGACCTTTTCGCAAGCTGAACAGGCAGGCAGCTTGCCATCACATTTGATCTTGGCGTTCCGGCATCTTTGACAAGCAGATACCGGCCGACTCACGCGCAACAGGGGGGTCTCGACTTTGGCCATCTTCCCATTCATGGATGTTGCGCTGTTGAGACTCGGAAGTTTTGATACAAGCTAAGTGCTACAATATGGCAGATGAGATGAGATGAGATGACAATTAAATAGTGTTGGTGGGGCAAAGTGCGGTATGAAGAAATGATCGTGGATAGAGTAGCTCGATTATGTCCGAAGTGAATGAGCCCTCAGAGTAGCCTGATATGTATAGCCACGGATCGAGTCGAGTTGTCACAAGAACAGCTCTCGTCATGTCCGTGCGTGCCCCTCCATGACGAGTCTGCGCCCGCTCGAAAGCTGTAGTTCAAGGGTTGAATCAAATGAAATTCGAGATAGAAATATACTATATGAGCTATGCGGTATTTGGAGGACAGGGCGAATCAGGCAAACAAAGTTGTTCACCGTACTTCATCGAAAAGTTGAGGTAGGTAAGGTAGGTAGTACTCGACAAAAATAGCGTGGGGCTGCGCTCTAGAACAATTGGGGAAAGCTCAGTACAGACCATCGGGCCCGGCCACTAGGTGTAGAACTACCTTAGATAGCAGGGATAGTAGGTACCTTGTAAGGTAGATCGACTCGCGCCCACGGCAACCCGGGGCACCCTAGACAACCTAGACCACCTAGACCACCAAGAAGTACTTTAAGTAGACCACGCGCCCAGAAGGCCCAAATGCTCATGGTTCTAGGGCTTGCGTGCTGGAAGCCGATTCCACTTTCCCTTTCCCATACGCTGTGGGTAGGTTGGCGCCCTGGAAGCTGGAAGCGGTGAGCTACACACTTAAACTTATCTGACCTGCACTCCCTTCCGAATGCGAGCTTTCCGTGGTCGTGTCACTCGTCTACTCCTTCACTCTATCTCGTAATCGGCTTCTGCTTGTAAAACGGTCCGTGCAACCAAAGAAAACGAAAAGGACTGAATTACCCCGGTGCAAGGGGGCAGTGATGTCAAGCATCCTAACGCCTTACCGCCAGAGGAACTGCCTACACCATCACCACACGAACACACGAACAGTCGCGAACCATTTCCCGCTCACGCTGCGCCCGAAGGTACCGCCCTGAGAGCCATGCAAAATCTAGACGTTCAATCTTGAACGATAATTGGCATGGTCGGCTAGTTCTTCGACCAAGATATTGAAGCGCTCGCGAGCAGGCTCTATCAACCTCTTCACCTCTCAGAGGACTCTACGACCGAACCTACGTCCTTTTGGGCCCCAGCACCTTTCCCATTTACTCTGCATATTTTCTTCATATCAAGCGCTGGCTCTGGCAACAGGGTAGCTGACGCTGTAGCACGACACAGGATCTACACGACACCGTATCGAAGTATAGGTTTGGAATCGGTCTTCTACAACTATCCAGCTCACTACCCATGGCAGACCAGAATCAGCCCGCCGCGATGCGTGCGCACACAATGACCAACGGCCAGCGGATGGAGGGCCACGGTCAACCAGCTCACCAGACCAATGGCAGTGCTACCAATTCGAAAGAGCGACCCCTCACACATACTCTGACTGCGTGTTGCAGATGTCGCAAGAAGAAGACGAAATGTGATCCTGGCTTACCCCGCTGCGGTCCCTGCGAGCGAAGCAATGCGAAGTGCGAATATCACGACACAAGCAAAAACAGAACGATGCCCCGGTCATATGTCACCCAGCTGCAGAAAAGAGTGCGGGACCTTGAGGAGGAGCTGAGTCAATTGTCGAAAGAGTCATACAATCCTCCAGATGCAGATGTTATGGTGCGAAGTGGTGGCTATGTTCGGTTTGGAGAAAACGACGAGGCCAGGTACCTTGGGCCCTCAAGCGGTATAGCAGTAAGTGGACCCAGCAGTCCTTGTACAGTCCTGATCATCTTGGCGGCTAACCACCTGTTGTTCTAGATCACTCGCTTAGTCATGGAGCTGGCCAAACAGAATTCTGATACTAAAAGCATTAAGGAGGTCGTCCCAGATGTCAAAGCTCAACAGATCAAGGACACATTCAAACGAGAAGAAGCAAAGCCAACCAGCAAAGTGTATCCCTTGATTAGCGACGTAGCTGCTCTCGAACTTCCTGTTCGTGGACTCACGGACGACCTGGTAGGGAAGTTCATGCAAAAAAGCCAGGACATGTTTCCAACCTTACACGAACCCTCCTATCTGTATGTGGTCGAGGATGTATATGCTGGCTCAACGGATCCATATAAGAATTTCACACTCCGAATGGTCCTGGCCATTAGTATGCAGAGACTTAACACCCAGTATGCTGGCCTAGCGGACTCATACTATCTCGCCGCCTTACCGTATCTCGAGAAGGCGATCAAACCCATGAACCTCGGCACGCTACAGTGTTTTTCGTTAATGGCCCAATACTCCTTGTTAACGCCTACGCGTACAGCAGCGTACTGGGTCGTAGGCTTGGCGGCGAGGCTATGTCAAGAGCTAGGAATTACTGAAGAAAATACCATTGCACCAATTCATAATCACAAGCCCTGTTTCAATGCAATTGAGGTTGACATGCGTCGACGGCTGTTTTGGATCATCACTTCGCTGGAATTTGGGCTGGCTCACAGCCTCGGACGTCCAAGTGCTTTTGGAACCTCCTTTGACCACGTCGATGTCAAATTTTTCGAACCTGTAGACGATCAATACATAACCCCATCTGGTGTTGTACCGGGGTGCCCTCAGTCTCTCAAAAAAAGGATAGCAATACACTTCTTTAAGATGAGGCTGCTTCAAGCGGAGATCAGACGCATACTTTATCTCAACAGAAAAGATAAGCCGACATCTGATGAAGACATTTGGTTCAAAGAGATGCAACAGAAACTCACAGACTGGAGGCAAAGCTGTCCAAAACAGGATGGCGGTAGCGGGTTGGGTGAAACTTGGTATGCTCACAGTCTTATTTCATGATGGCTCAATCTTAGAACGGGCCTTCCTTCAAATTACAACGCCCCTTTGAGCGGAACAAGCCCACTTGTACACGACTGTGAGGTTATACATGCTGACGCTTTCTCAGGTTCACTGGCAGGTATATGACGATGGTCGTCTTCCTCTACCGCCCATCTCCTCAAGTCCCCAGGCCCACCGCCAATGCTGCTGAAAAATGTTTTGAAGCATGCATATTCTTGATTTATATGCAGAAGGAACAGATTGACACGGGATCGATCGATCTTACGTGGATCTTCACTCAGACGCTTTTTATGGCAATGAACACCATACTTTGGTCTTTATCATACCCAGAAATCCGTCATGATCATCCGAAAGAGAAACTCAAGGCTGACCTAGAAGTGGCAAAAGAAGCGATCAGCCTAGCATCGATACGATGGCCTGGAGTCGAGTCTGCTCTTGAGCTCTACGAAAATCTCATCACTGCTTGCTTGAAGGCGTACGATGGCAAAAGTAATGCTTCGTACGTGGTGGAGTCGCTTTCAAACAGGCCATCGCCTGCATCTATCAACAACACCCTAACGCCGCCTTCAATGTCGAGTCCAGAGACCGGTTTCGGCTCCTCTCCCCGCTCTGACAATAGCTATGTTCGACCATCTACCGGGGACTACTTTCAGGAACACGATGTATTGCAAGTGTCGGAAACACACCCATCGCCCAATTTCCACTCATCGCCCAGTTTCTCAGACTATAGCCAGACCGACTCGACCGTGTCAAGCAGTTACCAGAACATACCGCCTCAGTCACTCCAACAGCCCGCCGTTGATTTTCCGCCCACGTACACAAGCAGCGTCTTAGCCCCAATAACGACATATGGCCAACTTACACAAGGCCTACCCGCGTTCCATCCTCACATTTTCGACACGACGCCGCAACAATACGGCCAGTACTCAACGATCGGAGATCAGTATTCGCAGTACCTCCACGCACCATACATTCCCCAACAGCTGCCCCAGCCACTGAACCAGGAAACGCAAATAGAGCTGATGAAGACTTTGGAGCATGACTGGGTGGTTGGGCCTGAAGGTTGGAAATGAAAGCTTACCACATTTCACAGGACGCAGTCAATGGCTAGCACATGGTGCTGTCGAAAACAACGGCAACAGCGCTGGAATTAATGATCCCGGATCGGCCTGAAGTAAGGAAACACGGAAGAACGTAACATTTCTGAACAACGATGGATGAGCATACAGCAGTTATTACCCTACCAGCTTTACTGACAAACTAGGACAATAAGGGTAGCTTCAGAACCTTGCTTTTGAACTATCTTGAAGAGAGGAAGCCTTAGATTTAACGGTGACGTCCGCAAGGACGCGGAAATTGGATATTTGATCCTGATGTAGTATTAAATGATGTTATATCATGACGAGACATTGAAGAGACTTCACTGTTCTATAAATGTCTATATGGTATTGGCAAGCTAGCTAGCTATTCTAATTCATTCAAGTTAACACCAATCACATCCTCCCTTGCTCTCGTGTGAAGGAATGCGTGCTGTCGATGGCTCAGACTTGCCTTTACCACATCACCGCCATGCTCTTGAAACTAATTGCTTGCTTAACCGCCCCACCCCATCCCATGTATCCATCCAATGACCAGGTTACATTTCCACGCCTGCTCAGCAAGCGAAGCGAATGAAACACACAGTCACTGCATCGAACAAGTGGGAATGGTGCAAAGGCAAAGCAGAAAGCGTCGAGCTGACTCAGCAGTATCTGAATGAATCATCATAGCCATCATCGACCACAGCAGCAGCAACAACAACCATAAACATAGCATCAACTCTCATCATCATCTCATCTCCACTCCAAAACTCCATGCCCAGCCCATCAATTTCGCGAAATCGCTGTTATACTAAGCTATCCGCCCCCCTCCTCCTCCCCTTTCCCCCCTCCATCTTCGCCGTCCTGGCCCCAAATTGAATAGCGCGCTTCTTCTCCCCCGCCACACCCTTCATGCCCAAATTCCACGCCAGCAATCTTAATACCTTCTTCCCCGGCTCTAAATCCCCCCCTTCCTCCCCTTTACTCTCATCACCTAACCCTAACCCCACCCCCTCCCCAAACCCACATTTCTCCCACACCGGCGCTCTCAATGCCCATTTCACCACTTCCTCATCGAGATAGGGGTAGCGTACCTCCTTCCCCCAATGAGAAATAATGCGGTCGTCACGACCGAGGTTTCGTTTACCAAGGCGCTTGAAATCGAGTTCGAGTTCGGAGAGGAGACCGGGGTAGGATTTTCGGGAGAAGGCGGTGGTGTGGCGGGTGTAGCCGGCGAAGAGTTCGTCGGCGCCGAGGCCGGAGATGAGGACGCGGGCAGGGGTGGCGTAGGGTGTTTCAGTTGAGGTTGAGGTTGAGGTGTTGGTGAGGGGGTCGACGAGGACTGTGCTGGTGGTGGTGCCGGACCCGCGGGCGGCGAAGTAGAGGGCTAGGGCGATGGAGAGGTCCATTTCTGTGGAGTACGGGTGGATGAGGGAGATTATGCGGGGGCGGTGGAGGAGGGTGAGGTGGTAGGGGATGTTGATTGATATGAAGCGCCATGTGCGGGTGGGGCATGTTGCGAGGAGTTCGGCGTGGGAGGTTAGGCCGGTGATGCGGTCGGGGCAGAGGGCGTAGGGGGAGGGAGAGGGGGTAAGTGGGGTGGTTTGAGGGCTGATGGTTGCTGCTGCGGAGATGACGCGGGGGTTTTCGAAAGCTACGTTTAGAAGGTCGATGGGTTGGGAGGGGGGGAGGATGGTGTGTATCATCCGGGCTAGGACTGTGCAGTCGAGGCCGCCGGAGAAGAGGATGGCAATGCGAGCTGGGTTAGGTTCTGTAGGTGGCGGTATGGGGATGTTTTGGGTGCGGACGGTAAGAGAGGCGTGGAGGTGTTGATGGAGCTGGGATACTGCTGGTGAATCGGGCGTGAGGGTTCGGTTAAGGGGTTTGTTGTCGTCTTTGTTCAGGTTTGAGAATGGATATGTCTGGCATTAGTCAATGTCTTAGTATATTGGAAAACTTGGGAAAGTAGAGAGGAGGAGTTTTACCAAAGAATAAGGCAAGCCGAGCGCTTGATCACCAATAGTCCATGGGATATGGGAGGCTGTATTCCCCCTGAGATCAAGCATGTATACACCATCGGCTTCTACTTCATCCCAACCATCTGCTGCTGTCGCATCAGGAACACTGGAAATAGCAAGGCTGCCGGCCCCGTACCTCTTTATCACAAGTGACCGCCTACCCAAGGCATCTCTGCCGTAGAAGACACGACGGCGTTGAGCATCATAAAAAACAAAGGCATAGGGCCCAGTTATACTTCCAATAGCTTGAATAACATTCTGAGTTCCTTGATCAAGGGAAGACGACCCATCGTGAAGACAATTACTGCATGACTGTGAAGCGTGTAGTAATAGATCAAAGACAGCTTTGGCATCATTGCCTTGGACTAATGCATTGTCAATCTTCCATGCCTCCCCGTTCCAACAAAGTAAAGAGCCAGCTTCTGGATCTTCTAATGGCTGTTCTATAACAGAGTCGCCACGAAGTGACAAGACAGTTGATGCAAAAGTGAGGAAACGACTATCCGCCAACGTGCCTGCAGATGTAATGGGCTGAACGTTGACTGTCCGTGATCTCATTCCCATACTATCAGGACCACGTTTTTTGAGGACATCTAGGAGTTCTTCATTAGGAGCCAAATGGTCCTCTGTGCTAAGAGAAAAGAAAATACCACACATGATGAAAGCGAGAAACGTAGGTTACACGGTTCAAGGTTTCATACCTGCCCAAGAAAAAGCTGGAGGAAGTGGAGAATCATCTTTAAGGACCACGGGCAATTCTGGATGGGAACCCAATATTATGCAGCCGCTTCATGGTGTGGATGAGGAGAAGAAACCGAAGGTGGTTCAAGACAATGCCAATCCCGCTAACCACCCTCAATCATAGCCCAGTAAGGCTGAAACATAATCCCCCCCTGGAGTGGGAATTTCTTGCCCCTAAGCTAAGACTGTAATTCCTTGGAGTGGGGTAAAGTCCAATAGGGCTGGACCTAAAGCTGGCGAAAGTGCCCCTAAAGATACCCTAAAGCTGATACGCTCCGGGCATGGTTTGCAGGGGCCTTCGGAAGTCCTTTTGGCCCGTACCGCTACAGAGTTGGGCATCAGCCGCTACCATTCCACGGTTTACGGGCGGCTCACTGCCGCGCTCCATCTTCTAGCTCTAGCTCTAGTTTCATAGCTCCCCAACATTTGCATTTCACAACTCATTATCGCTCGGAAGGCCTTACTTGATTCCTCTTTCTTCTGTATATTTACTCGATTTTTCGGTGATAGRCCGTCTGATGTTCGAACCATAACGCCAATATATCGATATTTCGATTTCCCTCCCACCAGATGCAGTCAACTTTATGTCTTCACGAGATACCTCAGGGCATATTCCAGATCCGCCCAACTCGGGAGTTGACCAAGCAGTAGGAGATCAAGATGTAGCTGATTCTGCTCCAGCATCATCTGACCAAAGCAAAGGAGGAGCGAGGAAGAGCCACGCGGCAGCAAAAACCGTGGCCGAGAGTAKCACAACCATAATTCATGGCATTGGGAACCCCGAGGGTGCAAATCAAGGGAAGCCACCCATATGTCAGGAAGGCGTAAGGAATGGTGACCAGGACAGCATGTCGGGGCGGGCAAAAAGGACAGAGAGTCTCGCGGTGGCTTCTGATCCATCATCGATCTCCTTGAGCTCGGCGTCTCCTACGGATATTGGCGGGCAGGATGCTGGTGAAATCGATAGCATTGAAGGGTCAAAAGATGAAATCTATCTAGATCCTACACCTAAAACCCCCCGTCAGGAACCCTCGCCGGCGCTTCGACCACAGGTTGGAGAAGAAGTCAAGGCTGAAGAGGGTTCAACGCCAGAGATTCAGAATATAATGGACCAGTTCGATGAGAGCATTGCAGAGGAATATGCTGTTGAGGCTGATGAGGGGCAAAGCTCAGGACTTGGGACTGGAAATTCTTATCTGGGAGCACTAGTCCAGCACCCCCCACGACGGTCGAGCCTTGAACCACTGAGACAAAGTCCTTCCCAGCCAGCCGCAGAGCCCTCAGATCACAGCGGGCTTCCCGCATACCAGCTGAATTACTCCAAGCCAAGTGACGATCCTTCTCCATCCGATCCGACAACTACTGCGACGCCAAGGCGAACTTCTAGCCTGCCACAGTCTGCTCGGCTTCAGGACAGCGATGCAGTGACTCCGTCTTCTCCTACTTCGCTACCAAAGTTGCCTCCGCCAAATCCCGATCCGGAGCCAGATCTACCATTCGACTTTCATCGATTTCTAGAACAGCTCCGTCACCGAACGGCAGACCCCGTGGCGAAATTTCTACGCTCTTTCCTCATCGAATTTGGGAAGAAGCAATGGATGGTCCATGAACAAGTAAAGATAGTCAATGACTTTTTGGCTTTCATCACTAACAAAATGGCTCAATGCGAGGTCTGGCGAGGAGTATCGGATGCGGAATTTGATAATGCAAAAGAGGGCATGGAGAAATTAGTAATGAACAGACTCTACTCTCAAACCTTTTCACCCGCAATCCCCGCACCGGCTCCTATACAACAGGCGAAGGGCAAGAGGAAAAATACGGAGAAACAGTTGGGATCTGGAAGGAGGGGCCAGCATCAGGAGGACATTGAAAGAGATGAGATACTGGGTCAGAAGGTGCGCATCTACGGCTGGGTCCAGGAGGAACATCTTGATATTCCACCCGTTGGCGATAGTGGACGTCGCTTTTTAGTATTAGCTCAGCAAGGTATGACTGTCTGATTCTGGAAAAACGATCGGAGAAACTGGATTCTGACAACGAGACCACAGAGCTATTGAAGATCAAAACCTACAGAGCTCCACGTGATAAAATCATTTGTGTTTTAAATTGTTGTAAGGTGATATTTGGTAAGAACCTTCATCCAGAATTGGACTCCTCAACAGTATTGACTGCTTGCAGGGTTATTGCGTAATTCGAAACAATCTGACACATCAGCCGACTCGTTCGTTCCACTTTTGATTTACGTTGTGCTCCACGCCAATCCAGATCACCTCGTTTCCAATGTACAATACATTCTCCGATTCCGAAACCCGGAGAAACTGGGTGGAGAAGCTGGTTACTATCTGTCTTCTTTGGTCTGTCTGCCAAAACAATTGATTCGAAGGTCTATTATGCCGCTAATCTCTATCAGATGGGCGCTATACAATTCATCGAAAATTTGGATCGAACCTCTTTGTCAATCTCTGACGAAGAATTCGAAAAGAATGTTGAAGCTGCAGTATCTGTAATTGCGGAACGACACAAGGAAGAGATGCCGGCCTCGCAGCCACCCACGCCACGCAATCCGATCCACCCTCAATTGTCCGAGAAATCTGGTTTAAGCCAACCAGAGGTAACTCCACGCAATTCAATCGAAGCTGAGTATAGTAACCCAAGACGATCTACGTCCTCTCGTGACACTTCTGGCCCGTTCTTGGGTGGTGATGGATCCGATGAAAGCACTGCTGTAGGCGGCCTTCTTCGTACCATACAGAAACCACTGTCGAGTATCGGGCGGATGTTTTCTGATGAGCCTCCAACCGTGCCTCCAAAACCGCCATCTGGACCGTTGCCTCATCCGTCAAGCCAACCTCGCCTTTCCCCAGCAGTCTTTCAACCGCCTCGAGACAATAATGAAGCGAGGCAAGCGGATGAAGCATCTCGCTCTGCCACGAACTCGAACCCGGAGAGAAATCTAAATGCAGAAGATGCTGCTGCCCGCCAAGCGAGCGCTGAGGCTGCTGAAGCTCAACGTATACAGCGGGCAGAGCATAAGACAGTGGTGGAGTTAGTAGAGTCTCGGTAGCATCTAGAGGATTTAGACTAACAAATTGCTCTAGAACATTGGCCGGAATGTTTCCAGACTTAGATAAGGACGTTATTGACGATGTTGTACGAGTGAAGCAAGGCAGGTAAGCAAGAATCCGAACTTTTAGTGCTCGTTGTCGCTAGCTGATCATCTTGACTGAGAAGGGTTGGGCTAGCAGTGGATGCTTGCCTGGCACTGAGTTCATGATACTACCGAGGCTGCTGTTACTTGGTATATTTTCTGCAAATGTGCCAAGCCATTGCTCTCGTGACGAGACCAATGTAATAGACATACAGTATGGCTCAGTAGCTGCCTGAGTGAGGCTGCAAACTGCGTGACAAGGAGAGCGCTTTTGTCGAGGGTTTACCGAAGAGATAACAAGTGTTTACCTGGCAATGCGGGCATTCCTGAATCGCACTTGGTCCCATAGAAGTACTCGCAAATCTCATCTATGACATTGCTGTCAGCAGAGCAGCTGAGGTTAGAAGGTCAGGATTTGCTAATAAGATTGTTCCGGTCCCACCCAAGATGTGCAACTCCTTCTCCAATCAAGTTGGCAGCGCCATAGGAGCTGATTTTGTGGTAAGTTCGTCATGATCTTCTTATTCTGGTTGCTCTTTCCTGAAAGAAAGGGGAAGCACCTGCTAACTTGCTAATGTCTAGTCTAAGCTGTTTGCGCTTGCTCGAATGACCCAACACAGGGATTGTGTTTGTTTGATAGGACCTTTTTGGTTCTCCGAGCATCGCGCGTAACAGCATTTTCTCAGTATCAACTTTCGCAGAGAAACCCGAGTCCTCTACCTGGCACGCCGTAGCTATGGATGCAAATGCAGGACGACGCGTGAGAGCTTGGGTGAACGATCAGGAAGGGCACGAGTTGGCTGACATGTTTTCGGCCCAATATCCTGGCCATGCCATGGACCCAAGGAGTACTACAAGGATTCATCATAGAAGGCCACAGACATGGCGTCAATTGTTCTGGAGATTTGCGGATGACCTACAGATAGTACTCATATCGTTGGCAGCTGTCATGCTGATTGCGGTTGGATTATACTATTCTCCAGCGGTATGGGATGTGATCTGCAGMTGGCTTTTTCCAGAAATGGGTAATATCGATAGCTCAAGTAGCGAGATGTCTTACTCTTCGGCAACACCCTCTTCGGGTACAACACCAGCTACATCTCCTCTTACTTCCAGTGCGAATCGATTCAATCTACCTGATCATGCTCAGATCCGGCAGTATTCGACCTCATCAGTAGATGCTACGTCTAGCGGCTCAACAACAAGCCTTGCATGGGTTCCAGGACTCTATCTCATCCCAACACCAGCATCTCATCCTTGGGAGAGTGCTATACTACAGTCCACGTCTCATTCTGAGAGCTCTCCAACCACGCTCCTGAAGCCACAGGTGCAAGAACATACACGAGATCCTTTCATTGCATTTTCCAGCATATCTACTACGGCGGATCGGAAGGCGACACCACTAAAGGATAAACATCACCCGTTTGTCTTTGGGGGCGTTACGGTATTGCCCGCCACAGACCATATGTCGTTTCGTGATCATTTGTTAAAGTTCTGCGTCAAGAATGTGTGCAGCAGCAATATCACATTAGCCGCTAGGTGCAACAGTAGCGTCCCGGAAACCCAGTACGAAAGAAAAGAATGCGAATGGTGCTGGGATAATTCGACTCACGTCTACCATCCGAAAGGCCGAGCGGTCCTTGTACATTGCCAAGACGTTGTTGACCACTCTATAAGGACTTTGTGGATCGTTGGGAGTCTGTGTCTTCTTCCCCTCCTTATCATATCAATCATATTGCTCAGACGCTGTATCACTTCGCAGAGAAGGAAACGGGCAGCGGATAAGCACCTGAGGAAGCTAGCTCGAAATCTCGAGCCCGGCGAATCTGGCGGCGACCTTACGGAGCTCGACCCAACCCGTCGCAACCACGATGGAGATCATGAGGTGGCCAAGAAAAGTCCTAAGCGATGCAGACTGCAGAAGCTGCGGAGGAAAGGTTGGGAGGAGAAGCAGGGGATGGACATGACAGCTACGGGCGACAGGAATTTGATGACGCGTCCCGATATACCTCACTCGATCGACGCCGAGATATTTTCAAACATCCGTGGGATGGGGCAAGGGAAGTTGGTAGAAGGGAGCAATAGCCAAGAAGATAGCTTAGGGCTTTCACGGACGGATTCTAGGAGAGAACGAGTGCTCCAATCGCGCAACGCCACTGTACCGATTATCCTGGTTCATCGGGCTGCTGGGAGCAGTAGTGGTGCAGAGGTCCTAGCTGAGCCTGAACGTGCAAAATCCCGGCATCGCAGCAGCGAAATGACAATTTCCGCCGCGGTAGGAGGTCGTCCGCTAGACATGGCTCGCTGATGCTAAATCGTGGTTTGAAGGTAATACCCCATGGGACGAGTTTTCTGCCGGTACTGTTGGGTGCATTTCAACGACTGGTGGCTTCTATGATTCTAACTGCGGGAAGTGGATGACGCCAAGTAGCGTGTAACGAATTGGGATAAAGCCTTTAACAGTGTGCAGTGGGGTACTACGAGTGGAGAGGCATTTCTTTTGAAGCACTAGCCTACAAGGTGATAATGTTATTCTTACTGAAGCATCCTCTCAGGCTCGGAATCGAGAAGATCTTCTACAACGCCTAGATCCATTGACCTACTGATACTGTCCATTTAATGAGTCGATCCTCCTAACCGAGAACAACCTCAACCCAATCCTCTACAGCTTAACACTCTTCACTAAATTCTTCTTGATCCCCGTCAACTCACCCGCATAGCCACCCCTCCCCTCCCCACCCTTATAAACCGCCCTAATACTCCCCAACTTCTTCTTCTTCTCCTCAAACTTCTTCCTCTTCTTCACCCGCGGGTTCCTCACATCTTTCTTCCGCTTAGGCGTCAACCCCTTATTCTTCTCTATCGCATACGATATCGCCCGTTTACCATCCACCCCTTCTTCTTCCAAAACCCTAACTATACCTCCTTCCTTCTCCGCTTGTGCTCGTGCCGCTGCGAGAGCAGCTTTTGCAGCTTTCTTCTCCGCCGAGCGCGAAGCAACGAGGTCATAGTAATCTTCCTCCCCGCCACCTCCCCCCTTTCTCAGCTCCATCGCCGTGGCGTAATCTTCCTCGTCGCTAGGTCCGCCTAGTGGATCCCCTTTACCACCGCTGCGATCTTTTGGCTGGATATTATTCTTCCCGCGCTTTTCGGCTTCGGCATTTAAACGTGCTTGTCGGTCTTTCAGCCGCTCGCGATAGGGTATGTCTGCATCGCCGCCGGCGTCGCGGCCTGCGGTTCCGCGTTTGTTGGATTTTTGAGCGATTTGAGACGTGTAGAAGCGGAGGGATTTTTTGCGGGAGGCTTTGAGGGCGGCTTCGTGGGGGGTGAGGGTTGTTTGGTCGCCGAAGTCTGAGGAGTCGTCTTGGGGTTGGTGTTGGGTGGGTTTCGAGGAGGTTGTGGAGGATTTTGGTGGGGCCTTGAGATGCGTCGTGAGAGAGGAGAGATCTGCGAGGTTTTCTTCGGTCTTCCGTAGTTTTTCGGCTTGGAGGGCGGCTGATTCGGCCTGGGCTGCTTCTGCTGCCTTTTGGGCTTTGTTCTTACGGTGTTTTGGTTTTTTCTGGGTTTGCCCTTTCTTGTCGAGGGTACCGTTGACCTCAGCATGCTCGATTCCAAGGACATCTGGTGATTGTTCCTCTTCAACCACGAKGTCGGTGGCGGCTGGAACAGGCATATCTTTGGCTAATTGCCAATTATCTCGAAATTGCACGAGTGATTCCATGACTGTATGATCTCGAAGTTCCTCCGCGGGCATAGMAGCAGGTTTGCCGTCTAAACCTGCTGCGCCAGAAGTAAATAGTGCGAAATACATACACAAAGCCGCCAGATAGCAACCCAAAGTCCGGTACTTGAGATCAAGCGCTGACACTCTCGGTGCCTCAGAATGACTAGGTACTTCAGTCTTTCCAGTAATGTTTTGGTAGACTGCCATTGCTTCCATGAATACCGTTCTCAGATCGTCATGCACTGGCCTGAGTTCCACGAATTCCTTCGCTAAGGGTTCAAATTCCGGGTACCTTGTCCTCAATATCCTGACACGTTCTTCAGGTTCCATACGTTCAGTAATCTCCAGCTTTGGCAGCATCTCCTTAACGACCCTTCCTTCGCCGTCTTCATCACTACTGCCTTCTTTACCAGCTTCCTTCCAATCGATTTCGTCAAAGCCAAAGTCCGCCTCAGTCATTCCCTGCAGCTGCTTCTGCTGCAAGCGCCTGGCTTCCGCCTCTTCTTCCAAGGCATCAGCCTCAGTCTCAATTTTGTCTGCATCATAGTAATCTCTTCTCGAAGTTCCCCAGCCTCCTGCATCTTCATCTCCTTCAGCCGCAATGGAGGCTTCTGAATCCGAGTCCTGCAAATTTCGACTGGAAGCCGCAGTCTTTAATCGCTTGCTAGGCGGGCTTGGAAGTTCTTTTGCATCGTCATATTCTTCATCAGAGTCACTGTCAACGTCGCTAGCTGCAAGGACTTCTTCGTCCGATGGCTCAAGAAATGCATCTAAGGATACAGGTCAGTTGAGAACAATGTTTTTGCCCAAGACGAGGCGACAAACCTTCCTCTTGTGCTCTACGTAGCCTTGTCTGCGTAGAAGTCTCTTCCAGCAAAACTTTGTCGCGGTTGATGTGGAACTCGTCTTCTGAATCCGCCACATCCTCGTATGTGTTCACTCTCAGCTTGCTATCTTTATCTTCTTCATGCCTGATTTCACCGTTGCCAAAGGGTCGTCCACCAGCCTTCCTTTTCTTTGCCATCTCTGTAGTTGATCAAACCCCCAAAGCCCTGAGAGCTCAAGCTGGAAATTTCGTGGGCTTCGGAGTTAGCTCAACGGAGATTAGACTAGCGTGTTTACCTAAAAACTGACAGACACCGTCTCGGTCGTCTCTAATTATGATGGATTATTACAATCCCTTCGCAATTCTCAAACGCCTCTATAACAGCCCATGGCCTTGGGTTTTGCTTGGGCTTCTGGCTTACTGGGCGTCTTCTTATCTGTTCTTTTCCTTGACAAAATGGGTGCGTTCCAGAGCAAGAACAGATTCCCCGTGGATGGCAGAGTGCGTATTTCAGGTTGTTCGCAAGCCTGCGATGGCTGACTTACTGAAATAGACAGTGATTATTACTGGCGGTTCGGAGGGGATGGGCAAGGCTCTCGCTAGGCTGTTGGCTCAAAAGGGCGCCAATGTTTTAATTGTCGCGCGAACTGTACAAAAGCTGGAAGTTGCCCTCAAAGACATCTCCGTAAGCCATTGCCGTGACAGATCACCCCGGATGGGCTACTAATATATGCCCAGGCAGCTGCTATACGTCCCTCCTCCCAAAAATTCCACTATATCAGCGCAGACCTCACCAATCCATCAGAACCCTCCCGCATAATCTCCGAAGCCACAGCTTGGAACAATGGCCAAACCCCCGAAATTCT
This sequence comes from Cladonia macilenta KoLRI003786, assembly GCA_000444155.1. Taxonomy (NCBI): domain Eukaryota; kingdom Fungi; phylum Ascomycota; class Lecanoromycetes; order Lecanorales; family Cladoniaceae; genus Cladonia; species Cladonia macilenta. Next base: position 824,599 of record KE598568.1, read on the forward strand.
CTTCTGCTGTGCTGGTGCCTCACGACCAGGTCTCTTCATTGATATGTCAAACTCGACCATAAAAGAACAGATGGAAGTAAACTACTATTCTGCCGCCTACATGGCCCACGCCTTTCTCCAATCATGGCTCCAAAACCCCACCACACCCAAAACCAAAGAACCCAAGCACATAGTCTTTACGTCTTCTATAGCAGCATTCCTTCCAATTGTCGGTTATAGCCCCTATTCACCATCAAAATTTGCAATCCGTGCACTCTCAGATTCGCTATCCCAAGAGCTCCTCCTCTACCAATCCATATGTGACATGCGTGTCCATACCGTGTTTCCTGGGACCATTTTCTCCCCTGGTCTCGAAACAGAGAATTTGACCAAGCCTGCGATCACGAAGAAATTGGAGGAAAGTGATGGCGGACAGACGCCCGAAGAGGTAGCGGTGTCGAGCATGAAAGGGTTGGAGAGGGGAGAGGAGTTGATCACGAGTGGGGCTATTGGGCTTGCATTGAAGGCGGGGATGCTAGGATGTAGTAGGAGAAATGGCTGGGGCATTGTGGATACGGTTATGGGATGGATTGTGCTTATTGTATTGGTGATTGTAAGGAGGGATATGGATGGGACTGTTAGGCAATGGGGAAAGGAGAGGTTGGGAAAGGATTCAGGTTAGTGGACGTGGGATCTTTTTCAAGCGTTGTGTATGGCAGAGATATCCTAGCCGAGTGCTGTACTTAATAGCAGTGCTCTGTGCCAGCAATCTTACGATCTTTTTGTTCCGGATTTTGGATTGTGTCCTCGGACTATGTCTTCGCACAGGGACTAAAGATCTGCAACGTCCACAAAAAGGTTTCGATATTTGGTCAATTGACAACGCTATGCTAACTCCATGTCGATGCATGCTTGGGTATCACATTATAGCAAGAAGATTCCGAATCTACCCATATATCATACCGTGCCGCTTGATCCGTTGAGAAATGCGTTGCCGATACCATTTAGCGCTATGATTTCTGTACAATTCTTTGTACATCATCACCCTTGCAACATAAGTTTCTTCTCTTTTCGCAGGACATCCACCAGACCTGCAAGTTGTTTGGCAGCTGGGCTTGGGGGTGACCTCTTCGGTAGCTCAATTAAGATGTGTCTCAAGGCTGCCAGCCCGGCGTCACCAAAAAAAAGCAATATTTTCGACTCGTAACCCTGGATCATCGCCTTCAGTGCTATAAAGTGAGTTTGGGTGATATCATCAGGAGGGACGTTTGCCAGGCGTGCAATCGCCTTCCAATAGTGATATTCTGGGTAGGGGTTTTTGGGCCTGGCCTTCTCGTAATTCTTTAGTGAGATCCCAGCGAAGCCGGCACTCAATCCTGTCATCCTGTCGAAATGGGTTGTCTCTGAGGTGTAAGGTCCATCTACATCCTCCTTAATCCACCCCAGACGCTGTTTGCCCTCTACAGTGTGCTCGTTACCATATATCCCGAAGATGACAGGGCATGTGACATGCATTTTGGCGATAAGAATGTCAATCAGGCTGATGTCATGCCACCGGAAGTCGGGAACAGCAAATATGTGGCTTGCTACGGTACCCAGCGCATCGGCAATTTTGGGTTTGGGTCCAGCTTCCGTGATGAATTGATTGACAATAGCCTTGGCGAAGATATTAAGACAATAGAGGAGGAGTGCGGAACCTTTAGAGCCGTTGGCTTGTGAAGGTGGAGACGCCAGGTATATAGGGATGTCAATCTGGGGATTTTCCGCAGTGGCTGCCTTCTTAAAGATCTCTAAGAGAGCTTGGCGCTTCAGAGCCCCGTTAGCTTCACGTAACGTAGGATGATGATGGAACATACTGGTAATGAGTTGTTGGTGCCCTTCCCTTCTCTAATCTGGCCTACGCACTTCCTGATCTCCCGCCGCATATTACCCATCGCGTTCTTGAGCTCCGGGTTTTGGGCTCCCTGCGCTGCCAAACCCTTGCGCAATTCTTTCAAACTTCGATGGATCTCCAAATACCTCTGATGTTCTGCCGTCGCGTCAGGAGTTCCGGAGGCCGGACGTATGGGTTGGACAGTTTGAGAAGAAATGACAGGGCTGGATCGTGTAGAAGTTTTGGGAGAAGCAGCATTAATTTTTGCCTTGGCCTCTGCCGTCCGTACCTCATCTATCCGTCGACTTTCGGCCTCCCGCTCCGCAATCGATCGTCGTGTTGCATTTTCGGTCTCTTCACGCTCTTTCTCTGCCTTTAGCCTATCGGCCGCCTCCTTCTCAGCTCTTTTAATAGCAGCAGCCCTTTGCTCCTCCAGTTCCGCTGTTTTTGCTCTTTCTTTCTCTGCCCTCTTCCTCGCTGCTAGCTCCTGGTCGAGCTGCTCCTGACGCTGTCTCTCAATGTCGCGCTGTCTCTCTTCTTCTTGCCGCCTACGCTCAGCTTCAATTTGCCGCTCAATTTGCAAGCGACACTGTTCAGCGTCATGTCGTATGCGCTCGTGTCTTTTAGAGGCTTTCGCTAAGGCTTGGCGGTGTTGTGCTTCTCTCTCTTCGTCTTCTCGATCTAGCTGAGCGTAAAAATCTTGCTGTGTCGAGATCGCAAGCTGGTTTAATTCCCATAGTAGCTGGCGTGAAGGACTATCAGGAGCCAGTCGGTAGGGGCTCGCCATCACTTCCATGCAGCCAGCCGGGAAATCAAGACTTCGACTAGTCCGAGTTCATGAACAGAGGGCGTGTAACATCTTTCACAACTAGACCAATGGGTTGGACCTCAGATTGATCTCTGTTATTCCAGACTGAGGCCAAGGTACGCGTGAGATCGGTTTCAAAGCTTGTCGAAAAGTAATTTATTTTGCCGCCGTAGAGCTGCTGCTTAGTAAGCAACCTTCGAGCCTGCGTCTGCTGGGCCTGAMGAAGTAGGTATCTCTATCTGGCATTCATATAACGTTGTGAGAAATGCTTTACGAACGCCATAACAGAGCTCTTAGTTAGCATAGGTAGGATACCTTGAGTTTGGGCTTGGTGCTACGTAGGGGTCGATCAGTTTCTGATAACTTCTGTTTCAGGGGCTCCAGTAATTTGATACCAAGGGATCTTTCTGATATTGAGGGGATAATAGTTTCATGTGGCATATGAAAGTTTGATTGAAATATAGAATCAGATGAATAGTCCATTGTACATATAAGAATTTTGTTTCCAGGTGAGGCGTTCACACTTTCGGAGAAAGAGCAACGGCGAGCCGCAAAAACTACACTCAATTCGGACCTCTCTCAACTTTTAATCCCACGCTCCTTCATCACACCTGCCATTTCCACGTCACTCCCTTCCAAAGCCTTGCTTCCATCCTTCTTTGATCTCTGTCTCTCCCTTCTACCATCTGTCCTTGTCATTGTGACATTACTATTGCGTTGCGGACGCAGCTATCCACCAACCTGTCTTTTGCGGGGAGAAGGCAACGTCACCGTACAGCAAATCATCGTGCATGCTATACAACTACCTAACATCGACCATCCTTGACATCCGCTTCTATATCCTCTCCTTCTTGGGACTCGACCTCTTTTGGCCTCGTTGTTCGAAGCTTCCGGTAAGGACAGTCGAACCGAGCTGACAGTACCTGGCGAGCCCAGCTTTACCCATCAGTTCGCCTCTCTAACACCAATCTGTTTACACTGTACGACCGGAGACAACACGTCAGACTACTGGATCTTGAGGGGTGTATATTGGAACTATTACACCAAGCTTTCTTTATTGCAAACATGGACCAGCAACCACATCCTGGCGTTCCCGGCCCTACTGGCCGACGACTACATATCGCTCATCGACGTAGTCCTTCCGAGATGACTCCATTGCTCAGTAAGTCATACACGTCGATGGTCAACACGATCATGACGGAAACATGGGTCTGCTTTCGCCAATATGGATCTTGCTGATTTCCTTGTCTTGCAGTGGAACAACTTGCTTTGCAGCAACAGATCGAACACCTTCAACAACAGCAACAACAAATATCGAGCATGCACCAACAATACGTCAGTATGGGCATGATCCCTCAACAGCAACAGCTACCTATCGTGAATTACCCGCCCCAACAGGGCCCACAACCGCAAGTAACCGTGGCGGGCATGCCGCCCCATGCAAACGCGTTCCAATTTCCCCAACAACCTCAGCAACAGCAGCTGGGTGTACCAATGAATGCCCCAACCCAGCCGGCATCACATCGCCGCAATCAGTCTGCTCTACCTAATATGGGTTTGGGTCCACCTCCGGCTCCATCTTCGGGTGCGTCCGGCTCAGCATTTGGGGAGTTCAGTCAGGGTCGTGATTCTGGAGCACAACGTGGTGGGCGGGGTGGAGGGGCGCCCAGTGGTGGAGGGCATCAACGCCGCCACTCGTTAGCTTTACCAGAAGCGAAGAAGGCCGCCGAATTGGCACAACAAAAGCGAACGACATCTGGCTTCCAATTCCCAATACCAGGAGCCTCGGGTGCCTCTCCTACATCTGCAAATAGGTCCACAAGTCCATTGGCCGCAGACGAGAAAAGTGGCGATGGTCAACAAGCGCAGCCAAACCAGGCTGGTCTCACTCCTCGTGCCGGTAATCGGGGTGCTGCAGCAGGTCATGGAAGAAGCCAAAGCATGCTTATGGGAAATGGTCGTGGTGCACCTCAAGGCCGCGGCGCCGGTAGCTTCCAATTCCCGCCGCCAATGGCTACCAACGATGCCGGGGCAAACCCCGCTGGCCAGTCGTCGGACTTTCAGCGTCGGGGCAGTCAAAATGGCCATGGACGAACGTCATCGAGAAATTTCGACAGCAACTGGAGACAGCAGGGCGCTAATCAGCCACAGATGCAGGACCAGCAGCCCTCAATGGGGGGTTATCAGAACCAGAACCCAAACGCCAACGTCTTCCAGCCCGGTCATCGAGGACGAAGCTCGATTAATCAGTCAATCGGCTCGATAGGGCAGTTCCAATTCCCTAACCAACCCCAGCTGGTGCAACTGCCGCAAGGTCAGGTAATGATTCAGCAGCCACAAATATTTGCCGGTCAGCAACTTAATCCCATTCAACTTCAGCAGTTGCAATTGCAGGCTGCTCAAATGRGTGGCCAGCAATTCAATATGCAAGGCAATCAGCCGGCCCAGCCTCAGCTGTCTGCACAACAGCAAGCACGCAAAACTTTGTTTACCCCTTATCTACCACAAGCAAACCTTCCAGCACTGTTATCTAATGACCAGCTTGTTGCTGGTATACTTCGAGTGAACAAGAAAAACCGCAGTGATGCTTATGTGACCGCAAGCGACTTGGACGCCGATATATTTATTTGTGGCAGTAAAGATAGAAACCGTGCGCTTGAGGGTGATTATGTCGCAGTTGAGCTTCTCGACGTCGATGAAGTCTGGGGACAAAAACGTGAAAAGGAAGAAAAGAAGAAACGCAAAGATATATCTGACGCAAGAAGTGGAACAAGTAACACTACTGAAGGCCGGCCTCGCAGCGATTCGGCTGCCAACGGTGAAAGCGGGCAGACTGGTGGAAATGAAGGTGGTCTCCGCAGGAGAGGCAGCCTTAGACAACGTCCAACCCAAAAGAAGAATGACGATGTAGAAGTGGAAGGCCAAAGTCTCTTGCTTATGGAGGAAGAAGAAGTCAATGACGAGCAGAAGCCTTTGTATGCTGGCCATGTTGTCGCGGTCATCGAACGTGTAGCTGGTCAGATGTTCTCAGGGTCAGTCTCACCTCTTCAAAGGATATCAGTGCAATCATACTAATAATCCATAGCACTCTTGGGCTTTTGCGACCAAGTAGTCAAGCAACAAAGGAGAAGCAAGAAGCGGAACGCCAGCATCGTGATGGCGGCTCCGGCCGTCACCAACAGGACCGACAACCTGATAAGCCGAAGATTGTTTGGTTCAAACCTACTGATAAGCGGGTGCCACTGATCGCTATCCCTACTGAGCAAGCACCGCGAGACTTCGTCGACAACCATCAAGACTATGCTAACAGTATATTTGTTGCCTGTATCAAGAGGTGGCCTATTACATCCCTCCATCCCTTCGGTACACTGGTAGAACAGCTGGGTAAGATGGGTGATCTGAAGGTTGAGACCGACGCACTCCTCAGAGACAACAACTTCGGACCTGATGAGTTTTCTGACGCTGTATTGAAAAACATCGGTTTCGACGAATGGTCAGTCAGTAACGAATCGGAGGAAGCACTTGCTTCACGCCGAGATTTCCGGAATGAGACAACATTCACCATCGACCCCAATGGAACGCAGGAACTCGATGACGCGTTGCATGTTAAAGAACTTCCGAATGGGGTTGTTGAGATTGGTATCCATGTTGCAGATGCAGCGCACTTCATCAAATCCAATTCTCTCGTGGACCGTGAAGCCAAAAAGCGCGGAACTGGCGTTTACCTAATGAATCGAGCAGTCAACATGCTTCCACCGAGGCTCGCGTCCGAAATCTGTTCCCTTAGCCCTGGTGAAGAAAGATTTACAGTCAGTACGGTTTTCAGAGTGAACGGCGAGACAGGACAGGTAATTGATAGCGAACCATGGATCGGCAAAGCAATGATTAAGAGCGCTGGAAAGCTGACTTACGATGACGTTGACGCTGTCATTGGTGGTAAGGAGGTTGAACTTCAAGGGGCTACCGCCAACGACATCCACATATTGAAGGTAGGCCCACCTCCATTCAGACGCAGGGTGAGTTTGCCGTACTGACAACAGAATAGAAAGTTGCACAAAAATTCCGTGAGGCTCGGTATGGATCTCGCTCTGAAGAAGTACCGCCACTACGTCTGCTTCACCAACTGGATGATGAAAATGTTCCTGTAGAGCATAACATTTTCGACTCTACGCCGGCACATGAGATCATAGAAGAGCTTAGTCACAAAGCGAACTATTTTGTTGCTCAGCGTATCGCAGCTGCGTTCCCTAAGCAGGCTTTCCTTCGCCGCCAAGCTCCACCCAATCCAAGAAGACTGGCCACTTTCGCTGACCGGATGTCTCGACTTGGTTATGAGATTGATACCACAAGCAGTGGCGCACTCCAGAACAGTCTTTTTGCGGTTAAGGATGCGGATCTGCGCAAGGTGGGTCCAGATTGTTACGAATCTACACCGTGGACGTTGCTAACATCATTTAGGGAATGGAAACCCTACTGGTCAAAGCTATGCAAAGGGCGAAATATTATGTGCTTGGGAAAGCAAGACCAGATCAGATCCCGCACTATGCCCTGAACCTACCTCTTTACACACACTTCACGAACCCGTCCCGTCGATATGCTGATATAGTAGTCCATCGTCAGCTTGAGGCAGCCCTTTCAAATGGTACTATCGAGTTCACCGAGGATGTTGAGAATTTAGCAAAGACAGCCGAGTCTTGCAATACGAAGAAGGACTCCGCCCAGAGCGCTCAGGAACAAAGTGTTCACATAGAGTCCTGTCGAATGATGGACAAGAAGCGGGAGGAGCTCGGTAGCGAGTTTATTAGCGAAGGGGTGGTTCTCTGCGTCTATGAATCCGCTTTCGACGTCCTAATACCAGAATACGGCTTTGAAAAACGTGTGCACTGTGATCAGCTACCCTTAAAGAAGGCCGAGTTCCGCAAAGAACAACGTGTGCTGGAACTTTATTGGGAGAAAGGTGTGCCATCCTCGGCATATGTTCCTGAAGATGAACGTCCCCATGCCACTCTCAGCTCAAGGCATCATGGCAGCGCCCCTGGCCGCCATGAAGACTCTGCCAAGCAGCAGGCAAGACAACACGAAGAGTTGCAGCGCAGGCAGACGGAAATTGGCACCATGTCCACGGATGATGTTGATGCTCTCTTCGATGATGAGGACGACGTGTCGGAAATTACCGAGTCCACCGCTGGTGTATCGCTGGGCTTGCAATCCTCAGATCGCCCAACCCAAAGCATGCCTCCTTCGCCAACGCATGATGGCCCCTCCAACGATCATGCTCCTTTACGAACTCACTCTGACCCAAAGCTTGCCACGAACGTGGGAGATACTCCTGAAGCCAAGTTGAACAACAAAGAGAAGTATCTGAGCTTCTTCAAACTCAGAGAGGAGGGTGGAGAATACATTCAAGATGTCACGGAGATGACGCGGGTTCCGGTCATTCTCAAGACTGATCTTACCAAGAGCCCACCTTGCCTAACCATCCGCTCAATGAACCCTTATGCCTTGTAGGACGTTGAAGGTGAAGCAAGGATGGCTGGTGGGCGCTTGGAAATAGTGCTAAATGTGACAGGTTGTATAAGTCTAATGGCATAGTTTCGATCGCGCTCAAGATGGAACATCAGGCTACGAGCACGCAGATTGGGGTACCAATTCTCAGGCTCATCACTTTAATGGCCCCAAATTATTTTGGAAGATGCAGACAGTCGAGCGTGGTCAACACGAATGTGGGAAACAAAGTGTCACCATGGGGAAGGATCATTGTGTCAGCATAACTTAGTCAAGACCGATCAGWGTGTTCATAACACGCAGATTCCCCCAGTATTTAGCTAGCTTTTCAATTAATATATCAAGYATAGACCATGTTATCAACCGTTTARTTCAACACCATTACGCAGGTGTTCTCATTGCGAAGCAATCGACTGATGAGCATCAAGTCCCTCTGTACACGATCTGTATCATCAAATAATATGGCAGCGTGTAGATGAGGGTAGACACATAATCCACCGTATTCGCATTCTCGGTGATTTTTGGCCTCGAGAGCTGCAGGTAAAGCTTGGCGGAGGGACATTTAAGCTCTCCCCGCAGGAAGGCTCCACTGGGATTAGGTTGAATTCCCTTCAACAATTTGCATTCAAGACTCGCTCATTACTTTTTATACTGTACATTTAGGTTCGCTATCCAGTCATTTCCACAAGTGAATCATTCAACTACTTTTCTCCTCTCAACACCACGTGGCCGCCACCACTGAACTAAACATTCCTGGGGTGTGGTAACCCCCTGACAAGAGTTTGCGTACTCCGTACTCCCTTTAGTCTCCGATACACAACTACGACTTGTCCAGGTGCAAGCACTCAACCTGAAGACATTGACTACCTACCTCGCTGCGACTAGTTTCCGGGTCTCGGCAAGACTGAGCCACTTTTCATAGCGTCCATCTCCAGCTGGACACCCCTTGCGTCCATTGCAACCCACTCGTTCTACTCCTCCCGCTCGGAGAACCTCTGCTGAATGCCTATGACCATCTCTTCTAACTATACCGCCAYCATTCCGACCATCGTTCGACAGCTTTGAGTCTGGTACATAAGTCTACTTAATCGATTCGTTAAGCACGCTGTCACACATCTCCTCAGGATTTCTCCTGAAGCAAACSAACAAACCTCATCCACTTGATTAAAGCAGGTTCTAGCCTTGATAAAAGGGCCTCTAGAAGATCGACTTGTCCAAGTCCCACCCCACAAGACTACACAATGGATCCTTGGAAGAGTTGGGCTATCGTGGGTGTCTTTGGAGTTGGCGCTGCCTATTACTACTCCCAATCAGGCAAATCCAAACGTGGCCGAAGTCGTCCAGCTGCAACACTGGTGGATCAAAACCAGCAACGTGCATCAAGCTCGCGTAATGACAGCAAAGATACTCGGAAGAAGAAAGGGAAGGCCAAAGCTTCTGATGCATCAGACCAAGCTGCCAGCGATGCCGCAGAAGTTTCCTCCGCTTCACCACAGACTAGCCCTTCCGAGCGAGTGAAAAGACGAAAAGGTGGAAAACAACAACCCAGCAAGCTTGCTCAGAGCTCCGCTAGTGAATTGAGCAAAGAGCGAGAATTGGACGGCGCCAACGGAGAAGAAGGCGAAGAAGGAATGACCAACGTGGAATTCGCAAATCACTTATCGCAATTGAAGACAGGAACCTCTCTGAAGAAGCCAGTCACAACTGATGAGACGAAAAAGACTAGAAAGCAAGGGAAGCGCAATGAATTACCACCAGAAGCACTGAACGGCGGTCCTCCCAAGATGAATGGGATCACAAGTTCCCAAGGTATGTCTACGACGTCTTCTACGACAGGAGCAGATGCGGACGACGATCTCTCATTACCAGTCTCCCCTAAGATCGGTGCCACAGAATCCACCACACCTTCGGGGCTAGATGTTTCGGACATGCTTGAACCGCCATCTAAAGGACCTTCTGTTCTGCGGTTGACTGAACCTATTAATCAACCGCCAGCTAGACAGCCGAAACCACAGAAAGCTTCTGCTGAACCAGAGACAAAGAAGCAGAGGCAGAATAGAAAAAAGAACGAAGAGAAGAAAGCTATGCGGGAGCAAGCTGAGCAAGAGAGGCGTGTCATGCTTGAAAAGCAGCTTCGCACTGCTAGAGAAGCTGCAGGTAGGCCTGCAAAAAATGGTATGGGGACCGCGAAACCACCGTCCACAAATGCATGGAGCAATCCGACTAGTGTACCGACGAGGTCTGAAGAACCACCAACAACGTTGAAGAATGGGCCTCTATTAGATACATTGGAGGACGGGGAAGCTACCATAGAGTCCAACACCAAGAAAGTCAACGGCTCAGGTGATAAGAYAGTGGTAGATGGGAAAACGTGGAACSGAGGATTACCTTCCGAGGAAGAGCAAATCAGATYAATGAAGGAAGTGGACAGCGATAATGCTTGGAGCACTGTTCCGAGCGGCAAAAGCAAGAAAAGGTCTGCTGTGGCTGGGGCAGGGACCGGTGCATACAAAGCAGACTCCTCCGGAAGTAAGATGCCTTCTTTTGAAAATTTCACCCCATCTTATACAACCTCTCAGGCACCTCACAACAATAATTACGAGGACGACAAGTTACCCACCGAAGTCGAAAAATCAGAATCCAGTAACGACAAAGTGGCCTCTTTCAGAGCAAAGGAGTCGTTGGACAGCAAAGAAACCATCAACTCTCCCACCAAAACGCCCTTTGAATCTGGTATGACTTACGATCAACACGGTGAGCAGTTCAGCTCATACGGAGATTACATGAAGCATTGGAGGAAAATGAGATGGAGTGACGGCCGTCCCAAAGACCCGGCTGGCGGAGCAATCCACATAACAGAGACCACCGCCTCAGGTGAGAAGCGCGTGAGCAAGAAGCTTCGCAGACGACCGAAGGCCACTTATGACACCATCGACCACAATATCTGGACCTATGACAATATCAAGGAACATCCTGACTACGATCCAAAATTCCCTCGCGCTTTGACAGGGCATCCGGCGGATTCTGATTGGGAAGGCGGTAAGTCTAAGTCATATTGACGCAAAAATTCTGATAATGTCTGCTTTGTGCTGATGTTTAGTAGGACATGGTCGAGCATACTTTCATATCTATCATAAGCCGAAAGATTATTACTCCTCCGATGAGCTCTCCAGCCATGTGGAGGAATCTACAAAACAGGCTCCCACCAGCGAGACTTCGACTACGGAAAATTCCAACAATACCGAATCAAATAGTCTGGACTCCACCAACTACGACTCCATCGATGAAGCTTTCGACAACAAATAGGAGCACACAAGGATCATCTTCTATCCTGCATATCCGTCATTACTTGAGATAATCATGTTCAAACATTGGGCGGCTATAAAGTTATATTGGTACTACTGGCAGCATACTGGTCAGCGAGTGTAAGGCCTAGCGATGCATCAACGGCGCAAATTCTCTTAAGCTTGGTTCTTGTAGCATCATGGGGTTCTCATTCAAAAGCACTGGCATTTCTCCCTCCTACTCATTGCGATTGCACGGGGAATCACTGGGCGATTTCGTGCTCATGTACATCTTACCACCTCCCCAACAAGACTTGACTTGTTTTTACTTATGTATTTACTATCCGAGCTGGAAGCTGGCATGCGCACCTGAGACTAGATACCTTATCGAATATATAGGAGTCTAAGACGTTTGCAAATCAAAGTTTCCTTTCGTCAGGCCAGGCAAAGGCAGTCAGCTCTCTTCTATTTTTAACTTGTATAAGGTACCAGGACCTTCTTAAACACTGTAAAATGACCTTGAGTAGTTTCGCTTGAGGAAATACAAGACATTGATCGATCTCAAAGAACTGGATGACGACAATTGGACGTTTTGAGAAGGTCTTGGCATGCTACGGCGCTACGGTAGCCGATAAGACCGACTTGAAGCGCAACATCTTGAAGCGTGTCTTTTACTGCGTTTCTCGCATAATTCTCAAGAGCCACTCATTAATCTTTCCTGCTTTACTCCAGAGCTGAAGACTACATAGGGTCTTCCCTGCAGCTTCACGTAGTCTTATAAGGCCGCAACATCTTTCTGCATGAAAAGTGACAATGGCGCAAATACGGGGCACAGCGGGATACAATCTGGGTTCGCAAGACCGCTTTGGAGGACCTGGTCGGGCAGATGCTACAAACGATCCTAGTCCGCTGGAACAGCTCAGAGAACAAACTAGCAAGATCGAGGAATGGTTGGATACAGCTGCGGATCCTATAAAACCGTGAGTTCAACATCCTCTCAGAGCTATGCTGACATAGGGCTCTGAGCCCCTGCGGGTGAAGATGATTTACTGGAGGTTGTGCTAATCCAAGCCTTGCTTTGCAGATATATACCAGCTGTAGGACGTTTTCTTATAGTTTGCACATTTATTGAAGATGCTATCCGAATCATGACACAGTGGAACGATCAACTCCTCTATCTTCACGATTATAGACATAGTATGTACCTTACCAGACACCGCAGCTTACATGCAGCTTGTTTCTAACTAGCACCTAGTACCACGAGGATTAACTCACCTCTTCCTCTTTGTCAATGTCCTCGCCATGTGCACGTGCTCCACCCTCATCATCATCCGCAAGTACCCTGAATACGCTGTTTTCGGCCTCATTGGTGTAGTTATTACCCAAGCTCTCGGCTACGGTCTTATATTCGACCTCAATTTCTTCCTACGAAACCTTAGCGTTATGGGTGGACTCCTTATGGTGCTGAGCGATAGCTGGGTGCGAAAGAGATTCGCCCCAGCAGGACTACCTCTACCAGCCGAAAAGGATCGCAAGAAGTATATCCAGCTGGCTGGGAGGATTCTCCTGATCCTGTTGTTCGTGGGATTCATATGGAGCGGAGATTGGGGGTTCGCCAGGATATTGGTCAGTTTGTTCGGATTGGTGGCTTGTGTGATGGTTGTGGTGGGTTTCAAGGCGAAGTGGAGTGCGATATTACTGGTTGTAATACTGAGTGTATTCAACCTTTTGGTCAACAACTTCTGGACGGTATGGAATGCCCCTGAGATTTGCACGCTGCTGGATCAATGAGCTGACAAATGAATAGCTTCACGAACATCACCCACATAAGGACTTCGCCAAATATGATTTTTTCCAAATTCTTTCCATTGTGTATGTGAGGCCCGACTCATTCCTGGTTGCAATTTGCTAATTGCTTTCATAGTGGCGGTCTCCTGCTCTTAGTTAACATGGGCCCGGGGCAATTCAGCGTTGATGAGAAGAAGAAAGTGTATTGATCCGCGCAATTCACCAAGCATCAAATCCATTGTCTTGACCACACAAGCCTTAGTGGCTGATATGTGTTCTGCAGGGTATGTAACAGCATTTGGAATAACGTTTGTCACTTAGGGAAGGACATGGATCGTCTTGTCGAATAGGAGCTCAGGATCTTGCGAAATGAATGTACCATAGAAATAAATGATAAAAGTTTTTTCACACCACAATTTCATTCATTACAGCGACGTTGTACACGCGTCCCCTCCGTGAATTCTCTTCCCTTTTCACCTATTTAATCACCTATTTAATCAATCATGCTCGATAACACTTTCAACCGTTCCATGCACTCCATAGACAGTCTATGGTTGCTGTTTAAACCACCAATAAACACGCTCAGCCCTATCACAGTTTAGGCAGGCTACCATAAGACTAACGACGATGGATTCTCTTCGCTCTCTTGCCAACTCTCTGATGAGTGTTATGAATGAAAAGATGGATGTCTCACAATTCTATGCCGACTCGCCCCCAACGGTGGTGCCATTGGCTATCAAGCCACACTTCGAAGCGCTGACGGAGAAGCAAAAGCTCTACGCCCATTACATCTCCCGGTAAGCTAGCCTCCCATTTTCGCATTGTAAATCTCGCTATACCTTTGAATGCTTGTACTTGCATATTCACATAGTTTTTGTTTCTTCCTTGCGTTCTTGCTTCTTTCGTGATTTGAGAAGTGATAGTTTTCATTCTATCAATGCTCTCCAAAGCTGTGGACACCACTTGAGAAGATTCTTTCTATTGCCTACTCATGCTCTGAGGATACTGATTCCATTCAGAGCAGCGTTTTCTGGTGGTCGTATCGTCCTACGCCAGGTTTCCCCAGAATCAGAATCAATCTATGATCTCATTATTTTGCTTTACAATCACTGTAACGGCGACTGGTCAGGGCTAGCTAAAGAGGCCGGTGTAGAGCACGGAGAAGTGCAGAAATTCCTCGAGTATGCTACTCAATTTCTTGGGAACCTGGGCAATTACAAAGGCTTTGGGGATGTGAAGTTCATTCCGAGATGTGCTCCTGAGATTATTCAGACAATTGCTTCTAAAATTCCAGGAGGCAAGGATCTCTGTGGAAGATGTTTATTTGCCATGTACGCGGATACGGCGAGACCAGGTCTGATGCATTTTGGTTTCCCTGGGGAAGGTCATATGTCATGCTACTACCCTGACTCCCCGGACATCACAAAGCAAGAGATCATGGAGGTGGGCCAATTCTTAGCCAAAAAGAAGCTCTCACCCGAGAACACTCGTCTTCGAAAGACGAAGGACGGCAACTACGAAATTCTGATTGCATCCGGTCTGGAAAGGCCGGATGCAAATCCAGACATCTCGACGGTCTTCAACAATGGGGATGTGAAGTGGTCGATCGAGGAAGGGCCACTCAAGGGGACTAGAGTGACTCTTGTATTTGCTGACCACCAAGAAACAATGGCAAAAGCATGCGTGAATATCAAAAAGGCAGGCCAATATGCTGCAAATGAGACTCAAAAGAAAATGATGGATGAATACGCCCACTCCTTCAGTTCGGGTTCGCTGACAGCCTTCAAAGAATCCCAAAAACTTTGGGTCAAAGACCTCGGCCCAGAAGTCGAATGTAACATCGGCTTCATAGAGACCTACCGCGACCCAGCCGGCGTTCGCGGCGAATGGGAAGGCTTCGTAGCAATGGTCAACAAAGAACGCACGGCCGCCTTCCAACGCCTTGTCGCCGCCGCACCCTCGATGATCCCAAAACTCCCGTGGGCATCTGACTTCGAAAAACCAGTCTTCCACGCCCCGGACTTCACCTCCCTCGAAGTTCTCTCCTTTTGCAGCAGTGGTATCCCTGCTGGAATCAATATACCCAACGACGACCAAATCCGACAAGATTACGGCTTCAAAAACGTCTCGCTCGGCAACGTCCTCGGCGCCAAAGAAAATAACGAACCCATCCCCTTCATCCACCCCTCCGATCTCACAGTCTACACCGAAAACCGTGACGCAGCTTTCGAAGTTCAAGTCGGCATCCACGAACTCCTAGGCCACGGCACAGGAAAACTCCTCCGTGAAACCTCCCGCGGAATCTACAACTTCAATCATTCCTACCCGCCTGTCTCCCCCATGACTAACAAACCAATAACCACGCACTACGCCCCCGACGAAACCTACTCCTCCCTCTTCGGCGATCTCGCTTCCTCCTACGAAGAATGCAGAGCCGAATGCGTCGCCATGGCTCTCTCCTGCGACTTCGAAATCCTAAAAATCTTCGGCTTCGGCAACGGCGAAACAGATCTCAATTCCGCCGCCGGCGATCTGCTATACACATCCTACCTCAGCATGGCCCGCGCCGGCATCCTAGCCCTCGAAGTTTGGGATCCCAAGTCCCAGAAATGGGGCCAAATCCATATGCAAGCGCGATTCGGCATCCTACGCACCTTCCTTGATGCGGGTGATGATTTCTGCGTTCTTCATTACGAGGAGCCCGATCTCTCTGATCTGACTATTAGGCTTGATCGTAGTAAAATTTTGAGTCATGGGAGACCGGCGGTGGAGAAGGTGTTGCAGAAATTGCATGTTTATAAGAGCTGTGGGGATGTGAAGAGCGCGAGGGAGCTGTATGATGGGATGACGCGTGTGGAGGGGGATTTTTGGGCGAAGGAGGTTAGGGGGGTGGTGTTGAAGAAGAAGAGACCGAGGAAGGTTTTTGTGCAGGCGAATACGGTGGTGAGGGATGGGAAGGTGGAGTTGAGGGAGTATGAGGCTACGATGGAGGGGATGGTGAGGAGTTGGGCGGAGAGGGACGTTTGAAGGGCGAGATGGAAAGTAGCGTGTGTGTGTGGAAAGATCATGCGTTTCGATTTCCTTGGATGATAATTATAACGATAAGATGATATTATTTGTGGTATTGTAGCAAAAGTAAAAGTCTCTTATCACTCATGCAGAAAATTTCGCCCGAGATCCTGATTAGCCAACCATCTCTATATATTGACCAAATATCGTCTAGACCACTCAAAATCCCCATCCGAAACGCCATTCCCCCTTGCATAGGGACTATGCTCATCTCATCATCTCATAGACATTAAATCAAGCTTTCATATTTATCTAAACCTGTCTTCTGCCCTGGTGGCTTCATGGTGGTAGGTGCCTGCGCAGTTTTACCAATACTACCCCCAAAATACCCACTATTCTGCTGTTGTATACCCGGCTGCTGAGCCGGCGACGTTGGTGGTGGCGGAAGAGAGAAATTAGAAAAGGGCGTCACGGGTTGTGGCTGAGGTGGAGGAGGCATAGAGAATGTATGTGGCTGAGGTGGCGGCATGGTGAAGGTTGCCTGTGATGGCTGCAGTGGTTGTGCGATATTGGTTGACCAGCCCGATGGTGCGGTCGGTTGCATGGGGGTTGATGACCAGCCTGTGTTTATGGGTGGGGTAGGTTGTATTGTAGTGGCTTGCATGGGAGGGAATGAGCCCATGCCGTTGGCCGTTAGGGTTGGGTTATTAGGCGCTCTTGGAAAGGTGGAAGAAGTTGGATTSAGTGTAGCAAATGCACTGARACTTTGATCTGGCGTRATTGTGCGTGACTGAGGTTTAAGGACGCCAGAGATCGAATTCTGGTTGCTGTGGTTCGAATTGAGGGTGGGAGACGACCACGAGAATGTTGGAGCTTCTGGTTGCTTGCCGGCTTGGGCTTGAGGTTGAAGAGCATCGCCTAGAATGTTTCTCCCATTAGTCTTGCCTTTACCTAGTACAAGCCGCTCAAAGTCATTCTCGCCAACATCCTCACTGGTGCTTGAATCGAAAAAGCCGTTAGTAGATCCTGAACTCATAAAGTCATTTGGTGTCGAAGTATCCTTCACATTTGAGCTTGACAAGTCTCGCAATTTCCTGATTTGCTCGGTCTCAATYTTTGCAGATGTTTTTTTGATGAGATCCATGAATGCTTGGAATTGTGATAGATTAAGGAGTGGTCCCAGACTAAAGCTCCAAAGCATGGGCAGCACCTCCATCGCCAGAAAGTCCGTGTCAGCAATCATGCCCACCTGCCGTATGACAGCAAGAGCTGCCATCATCACRGCGGGCTCTTTCGTTTTCATAGCCTTCAGGAGAGGGACAACTTTCTCTTGCACTGTGTATTTGTCAAGAACAGCGTTACTGCTCTGCTTAGGATTCTTCGAGCTCGTAATTGCTCCATTGAGATCGTCCCTGGCGTCTACGTCGTCGGTTGATGTTGTACCTCCGCAAAGCACCACAAAGGCCTCGAGGCCACGGACTTTGATGCCGAGACTACTAGTCTTACTGAACACTGCGGCGACGATAGGGAAGACCTCATTCTTGATCGTGGAAAAGTCTAAGACAGCCATAACAACCGGAAGGCACCCGAGAGCTTTGTCTACAATTGCATGGGTTGGCGACTCTAGTCCCAGTTGTAGAATTGGCACGATGTCGGCTTTGAATTCTTTGCCGTTACAATTGTTTCCAATGAGCTCCATGTTCTCCAGAAKTACAGCTAATCCAGCTTCTTTAGCTGTATCTCGTTCCTTCCCAGCTCCTAGGAAGATCTCACGAAGTTGAGGTAGAATCTTCTCAGTCATGGCCCATTTGCCAGAGGGTAGAATAGTTATGATCTTGAAGACATTCTGTAAGATTAAAGACAACAACTCCTTATCTTTGGTTTCTTCAAGTAGAGCGGGTAAGACTTTCTTATCAAGTACAGACTTCGGGAACTGATCCAATATTTTCGGCAAACCGCGCAAGAACTGGGACTTTTCATTAGGTGTCTTCGCTGGAAGGCCATCAAGGAATCTGATTGAAGACATGAGGATGTTATCAAAGAACTGCGACTGCTGGAATTCACGAGCGTTCATCCGCTGAGCCGGCCTACGGGTAATCAACCGAGGGAGAACAGCGGATATGAGGTCTCTCGGAAGTGGTCTGGAAGACAAGAAATTATTGCTGGTAGAAGGTGTTGTAGAGGATGAGGAAAACAGCTTTTTATAAGTGGATAGGTTGGAATTCGTTTTGAGAGGCGACGTATGGGGCGAATTATAGAGAGCTATCAGCAACAGGCCCAAAGAAAACATGTCGGCAGCCGCCGAAACATTGCTATCCATGGCAAAGTCAGGCGATGCATAGTCAAGATCTAGTTGTACGGAGCGGGGYAGGCGAGGGTCGTGGTACAGAACTTCGGAGAGAGATATTGGGGGATGGGTTGATTGGGAGGTTGATGTGTCCGGAGAACCTGCAAATCCAAGTCCAGCGATTTTCCAATCCGACTACGAACATTTTACATTAGCAACTTGGACGTGAGACAGCGGGGCGGCTAACGATGTTCCTTGCGTACCTTTGCATTGATGTAAATCGCCTCAGGGGTCAGATTTCCGTGTACCAATCCAGCAGATTCATGTAAGAACTCTAGACCTTGAGCGACTTGCAACAACCCTTTCTGTATCTCAAGCTCATCAATTTCCAGCTCTCTTCTCCGCCTCTGACCGTCCGCTTCTTCAATCACATATCGATTTGGCCTGCCAGCAACTCCACCAGCCTTTTCCTGGTCATCCTTCTCTTGTAGGAGACCAGCAAGTGATGCTGTCACTGGCTCCGTTGCGAACATCAACCCACCGCTGCGTGTATCTTCGATAGGTTCTGCAAGTTCTAGTATGCTTGGGTGCCTCAATCTCGCCAAGAGGTTCGACTCTTTCTTGACCCGGGCGATAACTTCATCGTGCAACTTCCTCACTGCGGCTCCTCCGGATCTTCCTCCCCCAAGGTTGCCAGAGTGCGGATCCAGTGTTTTCCGGTCAAACACAAAGATCGAGACAGCTTTACCTGTGGATTTCTTCTTCCCATCGTAGACCTTCCATGCTCCTGAGATCGAAGTGGGGGTGTTTGATATGGTATAATTTGCGGAAATATTAGATGTGAATGACTTCAGGGCAGAAGTAAACATGTTGGCCTATGCCACCCCAAAGCTCCGGTTAGATAATGATAAATCTCAGTCCCTTATGCTGTTCCTGATCGCCAAGTAAGATAGTAGCTGTTAGAGAAGATTCAGATACTCCGCAAAGCTTGGTAGATTACTCCAAACAACATGGAGACATTGATTCCATATTAAATAATCGGTAATTGACAATTAGTATTCATGATTGGGGGATTGGGAGGATACGGATTTGCTAGGAAGGGGAGCGTCTCGCAGACCAGCTCATGCTTAGACGTGCCAAGACTTTGCCAAGACATATCTCAGCCCTGCGCGCTTCACCTCCGATTTCGCCCACTTTTTCTGTGTCATTAAGCTCACCATTTAATACTGTCCCGGGCCATTGCAAAGAGCAATTGGTTCTTCATTCGCTACAATGAATCGACATAGACTCTCAAGAGCTTCGAGGCCTCTTTTCGCAGGTTCGAAGGCCTGTATAGCGCAAAACACAGTTCCTCCATGGCGATGTCGAAGAAGCTACAGCATACAGTCACAAGAGGAACAATTGGCTCGATTGCCAGACATAGATSCCAATAAACTGTCAATAACCAAAACGACCACACCTAAAAAGATTGTTCCGCCAGAAGAGTTGATATTTGGGCGAAATTTTACAGGCAAGCTTTCTTCAAGCCACTCTTCCGGGGTCACACGACATTCAATATAGTAACCACCGGGTGTCTACAGATCACATGCTCTCAATAGAATGGACTGCCTCCTCAGGTTGGCTTGCCCCTCGAATTACCCCTTACCAGAACCTCTCCCTCGACCCTGCAACCTGCGTCTTTCACTACGCTTTCGAATGCTTCGAGGGAATGAAAGCCTACAAGAACAGCGCTGGTGATGTTCGCCTCTTCCGCCCCGAGAAAAACATGGCCCGCTTCAATAAATCCTCCGCCCGAATTGCTCTCCCAAATTTCGCTCCTCAATCCTTAATTGAATTAATATCAAAGTTCTCCGCGATGGAAGAACGTTTCATACCCGCCGCACGAGGCTACTCACTGTACCTTCGACCCACAATGATAGGGACCCAGCGAACCCTTGGCGTCGGCCCACCAGGATCAGCGCTTCTGTTCGTGATCGCATCGCCTGTAGGACCATACTACCCTACAGGCTTCAAGGCTGTTTCCCTTGAAGCCACAGACTACGCAGTACGCGCATGGCCAGGGGGAGTCGGTGATATGAAACTGGGCGCGAACTATGCGCCATGTATAATACCGCAATTACAAGCCGCAAAACGAGGATACCATCAGAATTTATGGTTATTTGGGGAAGAAGAATACGTGACAGAAGTCGGGACGATGAACTTCTTCGCTGCTGTACGGGATAAAGATACAGGAAAGAAGGTGCTTATGACAGCACCATTAGATGGAACGATATTAGAAGGCGTGATCCGCGATTCGGTGCTCGATCTCGCGAGAGAAAGACTGGTGCCTGAAGGTTGGGAGGTCCAAGAGCGGAAGTTCACAATGCCGGAACTGGCAGCAGCAGCAGACGATGGCAGACTGATTGAGGCGTTTGGGACAGGGACAGCAGCGGTGGTGAGTCCGGTACGGAGGATCGCGTGGCGGGGACGGACTGTGGAGTGCGGGTTGGCAGAAGGGCAGGAGGTGGGGGAGATAACGAAAAGGATGAAAGATTGGATTGAGGGAATTCAGTATGGGGATGAGGAACATATATGGAGTCTGAAGGTATAAAATATCTTACGACGTCGTGCTGAAGATGTTCAAACGGTGAAGGTCCGGATCGCCTAGGGACGAGCAAAAGACTTTAAGATAGAGGAGCAGGCTTCAGAGCCCAGAATTTGAACCAGCGAAATGGCTGGACGTATGCGCAGGTAATGGCGCCATGCTTGGAAAGGCTTAAAATGTGGAGGGGTCATACCGACGATGTATAAAGCAAGAAGCCAGATATGAAGTCGTTAAGAAATTCGAGAAGCATGCAACCACGTTTTGTACTTATAAACAAAACCCGCCACTATTCTGCATAAGAAATACGCCAAAGAGGCTATGGTAGCACAAGGGTTGATGCTCACCAGCAAGAGAGATGCCTTGAGGAAATAGGAGACATCTTCAAAGGCATTTTTCTATGAGCACACGCAGGTCTTCAGCAGTGTGGATTGAGAAGATCTTCTCATTTCTCTGTAAAATATATACAAAATACCTATATTACCTACTCCAACTTTACCATGAGGTACACCGCATCAATGAATGCCTTGATTATGACTATATCTGTTTAGGACTGGCTGCCGAAGTCAAAGGTGAGATGCAGTCCGGGCGATCTCCCGGATGTCGATCTTGGTCTTGCCGTTATCGTCATCGATTTTCCCTAAAGTTTTTTCACAGCAGATTTCATACAGTGATACGAATACTACGTACACGCATCTAATCTARKCCTCGGAGCCCAAGCTGCCATTAACCAATGGGAATACACCGCTCCACATGGGGCCGATGGAGCTCATGGCTTTGGTCGCAATGACGCGCACCGAGCCTCAAACTCTCTTTTTATCTGTATATACACTGSATCTTCCAAAATAATGTAATTAAGTCTCTACAGCCATTATCTTTGCGTCTCATACTGTTTTCATATTCCTTTTCAGTAAATTTTGAGGTGCTGTTGATACGACATGACAGAACTAATGCGTGACACTGTCTTCGGACATTTTGTACGCTTAATCACCAAACACAGGTACTTCCAATATGCAGAAGAAAGAGATCCCAAACTATGGAAGCAATACCTCGATCGCGAGCAGACGAGAAACATGGCGCTACACGGCAACACTACTGGACCATCAGCAGATGACAATTCCGAGAAAGAGATCATCAACACTCCCTCAGATGTATCCTCTGATGCCAGGGTTCAACGAGAAGAGCATGAACAACAGCTAAGCAGCACAATCACCGGTCAGGTTATCGATCCAGAAAAAGGTCGTGATGTGACAATGGTGACCTGGTTTGGCGATAACGACCCAGAGGTACGCACCTATCAAGCTGTTCACGCAAATGGAGGCAGGGTTAACAAATACAGAACCCTATAAATTGGTCAACCGCCAAAAAGGTCTTCGTCACCTTCGAGATCTGCCTCCTTACCTTTTCCGTCTACATTGGTTCTGCCATCTACACTGCCGGCATAGAAGACGTCGTCCAGACCTTCGGCGTCAGCCAAGTCAAAGCCACACTCGGCCTCACCCTTTTCGTTGCTGGCTACGGTCTCGGTCCCATGATCTGGGCGCCCATGAGCGAGATTCCCCAAATCGGACGGAACCCAGTCTACATTGGCACCTTGATCGTGTTTGTCATTTTCCAGGTGCCAACCGCTCTGGCAGTCAATTTTGCAATGTTGTTATGCTTTCGTTTCCTGACAGGGTTCATTGGCAGCCCCGTGCTTGCTACCGGAGGAGCAAGTATTAGTGATATGTTCGAACCGAAAAAGCGTGCATATGCTATTGGAATATGGGGCATTGCAGCCGTCTGCGGTCCAGTTTTAGGACCGTTAGTAGGCGGGTTCGCTGCCCAAGCCAAAGGCTGGACCTGGACAATCTGGGAGCTCATGTGGCTTTGCGGCTTCTCTCTTGTTCTCTTCATCTTCTTTTTACCGGAGACTAGCTCTACCAACATCCTCTACCGTCGGACTCGCCGCCTCAGGAAATTGACCGGCATTCAAACTCTCCGCTGTCAGCCAGAGATCATGGCCGAACACATGACAGGAAAAGAGGTAAGTCGCCTTTTCCAACCATTTGCCTCCCACTAACCCATTCACCACAGGTCGTACTCATCGCGCTCATCCGCCCTATCACCCTGAATCTTGAACCCATAGTCTTCCTCCTAAACCTTTACATAGCCCTCATCTACGGTCTCCTCTACATCTGGTTCGAATCTTTCCCCATCGTCTTCGTAGGCATCTACGGCTTCAACCTTGGCCAGGAAGGTCTTGCCTTCGTCGGTATCCTCGTCGGTCCGTCAAACCCCGTCCCACACCCTCCTTCCCTCCCAATCATAAATATACAATACATCTAACATTCGCATAGGCGCCATCCTCGTCATCCCCCCCTTCTTCCTCTACCTTTACAAAGTCGTAGAGCCCCAATTCAACTCAAACGGCGAAATACAGCCCGAAAAGCGCCTTCCCCCCGCCTTCGTCGGCGCCTTCTGCATCCCCATCTGCCTCTTCTGGTTCGGCTGGTCCGCCCACGCAGGCCCCCATCTCTCCTGGATCATGCCCATCATCGGCTCCTCCTTCTTCTCCTTCGGAACCTTCCTCCTCTTCAACTCCGTGCTCAATTACCTGCCCGACGCATACCCAGAATATGCGGCTAGTGTGCTTGCGGGCAATGATTTCATGAGAAGTTCTTTTGGTGCGGGATTTCCGCTGTTTGCGGCGGCTATGTATGATAACCTTGGAGTCGCGTGGGCGAGTTCGACGCTGGGGTTTTTGAGTATTGCGTTTATTCCTATTCCGTTCGTGCTTTATAAAGTGAGTAGCTGGCTTCCTTTCACTCCGAGGGAAGACTTGATGGCTGATTCGTTGTCTTCACAGTATGGTGCGCAAATAAGAAAGAAGAGCAAGAATGCTCGACAGGACATTTAGACCTGGAGTAGGTCATCATGATATGCATTCGACTCAGCACCATTCTGTCTAAATTTAGAGGCGTTTAGCACATACATGGGTAGTCGCATTTTTGCTGGGGGGTGTTGCAGATCTTAGATAGATAATGAGATGCATATATAGAGTATTGCATGATCGATAAAGTGCATTAGTGGCGCTTGTATATAGCTATCTAACAATCAAATGTAGATATGTTTCGAATTCGGACTGTGCGATGGTACTCCAGACTCCGAGGTCGAATGAATGGCCGTTCGTAGAGCGTTTAAAGTGGGTGGGGCCCAAGTTTTATCTAGKGGCTTACCATGAGCACCTTGTTCAAAACACCGGAAATGGTATCTACCTTACCTCCAGCGCATGCATATCCCACGTCAACAACGTTCATACCTCTCCAATATATTATGCAAGCATATATGTGTGTATATACATAGTATCTATAGTATATATCATATACATCCTGAACTCACCTGAGGATCTGAAATTGCTATTACTGTTCCGGGATATCTTAGCAAACAGAGTACGGCGGCTTTAAAGATAGTACTAGGGGTGTAGGTAGAGAGAAGTACTAGGTTAGAAAGTAGAGGAGAGGAGGCTATGTATTAGGAAAAGCAGAGGAAAGTAGAGGGAAGTAAAGGGAAGTAGAGGAGGGTATTAGGAAAGGGAATGAGGGGTATGATTGTTGGATGCAGTAGCACGTAAAATACAATATGCAACGCGTGCAAGACAATCCCATGGTCTGGTAGTAAAGCAGGGGAGGCTGGTATGGAAACTACGATGCTGCAGTAAAGATTGATTGAGTGACAAGCGTCTGGAACGTTGTATCGTTGAGTAAATCACTGTATTGCAGGCATGTACTAGCTTTTCGTCACTGATGGTTGTTGGGGCGAGTTAACATGACGTGTATTGTTACAATATATGCTGGGTATTCAAATAGTTCGCAGCCTTGGACCTTAAATGCCTAACCAATCTTGTGATCTAATTCTCTGATTCAGGCTCTTTGGGAGTCGATTTGGGTGATTTGAGACGTTATAATTCCGCATTAACGGCGACTTACCCCAAAGAATTACTCTCCTAAAGACACACCTCCGTCGTCATCATTTACAGCCCTGTCCATCCAGCCATGATTCGCTCACATGTATCCCTTCTATGGCTGGGGTCCATCTTTCAGGGGTAATTCACATTCTGCCGCCTGTGGTGGACGAGGGTCAGCCATCGAGGGGATAGACACATACATCTAGATCGAAAATCCACTCCCCACCCTCCTACAAATCTTCTTATGCACCACCCAATGCACCCTCTGACACTCCCTCGAACAATACATTACATACAAACACCCCAAACACCTCCTTGTCCCTCTCCTCTCATAGCAATTCCCACACGGTTGTAACCGAGTGTCTTGATGTACTTTACTCCTTTTCTCCATCTCCAGCGTCCAGATCAGCGAGCGGCGCATGAATGAGGTCATCTTTCCCATGAACGAGAAATTGTGTTTATTATTATCTTTCCCACGATCAGGGGTAGCGGCTGTTGATGTTCGATACTCCTCTAGATCCTCGACAGCGTCGTTGAGGCGATTTTGCTTGGCGTTGACGATGCTGCGGAAGAAGAGGAGGGTGGAGCGATGGCCTGGATCGTTGGTTCCGGTTTCGATCTCGGCTTCGAAGGCGTGGTCTATTAGGGAGCGTGCGGTGTCGTATTTGCCGTTTTTGACTAGATGATGGATTTCATGTATGGTTTCTTGGTATTGGGTTGATAGTGATGCAAAGGTCTGCGGGTCAAGCTGGGTTGCAGCAGGAGGCTCTGTGTTCCCGGGAGCATTGCTTGCTCCATCTTTACTAGCTTTGAGGGGCGGATGAGGTGGCAATTGCCTCTCTTTGGCGTCCCAAACTTTTTGAGATGCTCTCATTCGCTTCAAGTTACGTAGAGAGACTGTGGACTCTCCTACATCCTTCAGGTCCAGATCATAGATGGAAGATTTCATTTCAAGGGCTTTCTTGATCGCCTCTAGTGGATATGAGTCCTGATATAGACGGTCAACAGTGCCCATTTCCGAACAACGTCCGCTTTGGCGTGTTCGAGTCATTGAGAAAGGCGTTCGATGTACTTACCTTTTTGATATCTCTGATAGTGCTCTTCATTACATCATTGCAGCGACGGGCTCTTGTATCATCGAAATGGTTGTAAAATTTCAGGAGTCCTATGGCTAGGACGACGGTTGCGCTGCGCCGAACAAATAGTGCCAACTCTGTCTTGCGCTGCTCCAATGGAATATCCTTTTCCGGCACTRATGAGAGCATCTTAGCTGACCAACTCCTTTTCTGTGGTCGGCCATGGCTGTCTTCGAGAGTTTTGGCCATTCCTTGGACTTCATCAAGACATGATTCCCATAGCAGTTGTACGATAGGCCCTCTCGTTGTTTGATGCATAGAGTGCCAGTCCAACTTCATTATAGAGTTCACCATTGCCTCATCCACAATGTATCCAAACTTCTTGTMCCTTAGCAGATCTCTACTCAACGCTGCAGCAGAGGCAAGGTTGTAGAACTCAGTATCTGTTTCCGCTTTTGCCACTTGCCAAGCTGACGTGGGTATGACAGGAAATGCAGTAGGCCATGTTTGGCTACGATGAGCGTAGAGTAACGCGAGCGCTACCCTGTGACTAGCAACCAGATTTGCGTTCTGGCCCCAGACTGGATGTCCTCGAAGCATGATAGTGAGGAGAGGACTTGTCTTGATGTAATCCATGCCACTGCCGAATTGTCCTTGGGGCTCGGATGACGAAAGATTAGATTTGGGAATGGACAGCAACTGTGACGCAATGAGAGCCCTTAGCCCAGGCTGTATGATCGATGATCGTGCCAATTTCAGTGTCTCTTGGATCTCCATCGCCTGGCTGCCAGCAGCCATGGCTACGCCGACATCATCCCAGCTCCGCCARGAGCGCATCTTGGCCTTCGCTTCTTCGTCTAGCCCGATAGGCATTTCCAGCATAACATCGCGTACAGTGTAGAAGAGGAAAAATCCTTCGTAAGAATTCATGGCTTCGTTGAGTTGCAAGACTGCGGGATCAACATCATCAGGGATGTACGCCATCGCCTCTCTCATCCCTTTTATGACCATTTTCATGGATGGGAGTTTTTCCAACAGACCTTGGGCATCCATGTACTCATAGATCTGCAAGTGGATTTTCCTTTCGTCTAAYGTATTCAATTTCTCGGTCCGGAGTCGTGTGAGGGGACCTTTAAGGTCCGTGAGAATGTCACCGCATAGCTCTGCAGATTGCAATTTATCGATCAAATCAAGCAGCTCAGTGGTTCTGTCGCTAGTGTTGGCGGACTCTTTGATCTCAAATTTTTGAAAGAGCTCCAGGCTCTGAACAGGGATGACACCCCAAAATGTGGCTAGGAGGCAAATYAATTGCATGAAAACGGCCGGCATCTCCACGCCTATATCAGCGATCATTTTGTCCAAGTCATTCAAACTGCGCAAGCTCTCGACGTCTTCGTCGATGCCACCGAATAATGTTTTGACATCAGTAATCAATGGGCACCCTTCAAGCAGTCCAAGCATCAATCGCTTAGGTGACAGTTGTGGGCCGAACATCATCATGTTGTGTGTAAGTATAGCCAAGGCTAATGGGTGCCCATTGACGAACTTGTGGATTTCCTCCAGGTAAATACTGTCCTCATCTGTGTCCCAAGTAGCGAACATGGACTGCAGTTCGGGGTCTGTCTGCTGTTTTCGAGCGTCGATTTCTTGCAATAGCTCACTGACATTCTCTTCAGCCAGATCAAGTGCCATCAAAGCACTGGCTTTGGTGAGTAAATCCATCGAGTCCATTGATCGGATATTTGTTGCGCTCTTCCGTGAAACCCTCGTTGCAAATCGCATGATTTGCATAGCCGCCATTGTCTTCAGGCCAAATATAGGAAATGAGAAGGTATCTCGCAAGAGAAAATCGAATTCACGCCGACTACCAAGGACTAAAGCAGTTTTGCCACCACGGAGTGCCATGACAAATTTTACCAACGCAACATGTTGAGTTGACAACTTGGTGGAAGCCGCTACGGTCATTGACTCCAGACTATCAATTATAACAAGGTATCTGTTTGCGCGCAAGAATGGGATGATACTTTTTTGTCCGGTATAGGGATCTGGACAATGGAAATGCAAATGTATACTCCGACACATGCTGTCGACTGTGAAAGCCTGGTCCCGCGAAAGCTGAAATACACGGTTCGCCACAGCGCATCCAGTGCTATGCCACCATTGCGCAAGCATGGAGAGTAAGACCGATTTGCCAATACCTGGCTCTCCCACAACGACCACTGGGCGGCCACCCTCGAGAACCATGCATTCTAACTGTAAGAGGTCATGTTCGCGGCCAAAACCTTCGGGGGCTGCGTCTGCAGCGTCATCGTTATCGATGACCACCTTCGAGAACATCTTCACAGTCTTGATCACATGGTCTCTTCGCAGCCATTCTTGTGACTGATAGCAAACAGGCACAACATCATCTGTAATTCGAACATYTGTCCCAAACCGAGACAACCTCTCTGCGGAATGCGCCACAGATTTGCGACCACAATGCACGGCATACGGTATGCTGCGGCTGACGAACAGGATTGCATAGAACCAGGATGTGAAGTGCTGGACGCAGCGTGATAGGACTTGATAAGACATTGCGACTATCTCGTGGACACCATATTGTCTCAGGACACGAGGTATTGTACCTCCAGGTCCAGAGTGGTGTGTGGAACGGCAAGCCGTAAGGACGACTCGTTCGACCTGGTGTTGTTGCAAGAGCATACCCACTTCCTCTGCCGATCGTTGATCGCCAACGCAAGTAAATCGTCCTGGCATAGAAATATTCTCAGCCCAGCTTTCGGTGAAGGGGAAAAAAGGAAAAGCATAGACTTTGTTGTATTCGTCTCGCGGACTGATAGCAGAACACATGGGTTTCTTTATCATGATCGTGGAGGAGGTTCTTGATCAGACGAGGCCTGATGAAAAACATGGTGGAGAAGGGCGTAAGTACACGCACCATTGGGAGTATGAGATCCCTTAATGAACTCTAACACGGCACTGTCATCGCATCAGCAGACAATATGGGTTGCATTGCTTCATGAAGCTTACTTTCCGGCATTATCCTTGTCACCGTGGAGATCGAAGTGCACCAGGCTGAAGTAGCCTGGTTGACGTCCCTCTAGGTGTGCACGAAATGCATCGAAAGTTGCTGGATGAATGACTTCAACACGCGTGAACTCCTTCAAAGCTGGTTCCATTTTGGCCAAGGTCTCCAGACTTCCAAGTGCTTGGTGTGCAACAAGCCTATGTGAGATATCGTTTTCTAAGTCGGCCCTCGCAGAAACAATCAGTACATTCAAGGCGGTGAGCTCGCCTTTGGAGCCTTGAAAGGCAGTATCTCTCATTCCTTCATTTGATGGCCCGCTGGTCAAGACTCTCGTGACAATCGCTGCGTCCACATTCGGGAGCGATTCTAGGACAATCGGCCGTTCTAAAGCCTCCCAGAGCAAATYGGGTGGCATATTTGTCGAATCCTCGACTTCAACAAGCAATAATGATCCATCGTCGGGCAAATCGTCCTCTTCAAGCACCTTCGAGCAATGGATGTAGAAGCTCAATTGTCTACCATGATCAGTCAAAGCGCTCTCAGCGTCCGTAGCTCGCTCTCGCTCAAAAGGATTATGTTGCGCAAAGTCCTCCAGATACCATCTTATCTCCTCGGTTACGAATTGATTTGGTAAAGGTATTCTAACCACGTTCTCCCTCGATTTCTGAACATTCCCAAAAAGAATGTCGATCTGGTCCGGAGGGGCGTCGTCATTGGCCACAGCAATTCTGATTGTCTTTGCCATTTTCTCACAAACAGGTTGACAGGTCACTTTGCCGAACGAAATGATCCTCGCACCAGAATCGAAAGTACGAGTTACCAACTATGATTGGTGAGATTGATGAGACAGCCGAAAACATTCGAGAGACATCACAACAGAAAATTGAACGTTTTGGGGCCCATATTTGGCTTTGCGCTGCCAGCAGAGGTCTAGAGCTCTTTCAGATCTGGTGGCTTGGGGGTTGCGCTGTAAAGCTTGGCTGGGGTTGCATGAGGTTTGGCACAGCCCAGGGCCAAGACGCGAAGAAAGTCTAGAACCTATGGCTGTATAGATTTATAAGTAGAGGCTTCGCAGATTATGGATAATTAATCATGTCGTTGTCACCAGTCTGCTACCTGCTCAAGCCAGAAAGACTTGAGCCAGCTGCAAGTGCTACCTCCTGGCTTGGTCGCATTGTCCGGCATTATGCGGTCCCTGATGCCGACTTCACCCCTGATAAGCCATCCGAATTGCTTGTTGATTTCACTATCTCTGAGACAAAGATAGCCGATGTGTCTGCGTTTATGAACAACAGTGATAATGGGCAGCTGAAGCTTCAACTTGCAGGTCTTGCATCCACRTTCCGAAGCAGAGGCAAGGATAGTGGTGTTGAATTTTCGACGACATCGATCCGACATGTTCGACTCCAGAAGCACGAGAATGCTCTCAAAGCGATCATCAGCGACGGTGAGGTCAAGGAGGGTTTGACCAGAATGTTGAAGCCTGGAGGAGACCCGGCCTACTTCATTGTCGGAATGTTGATATGGGAGAACGCAACCTTTGTCGACTCTCGCTCGAGGTCGAAAGGCACTGGTGGATCACTTGAGCTGCCTGTGACTACGGCAGTCGCCGCATCGACGGGCTTGGTCATACCAGACGTCGATCCTAAATTGGCAACTGAATCCGAAGCCACGCACAAACGGACTATCTCTGGCAGGAGTGAGGGAAGTAGCATCTTTGCCTTCGAATATCGGACTGTGCGACGGAGGATTTTCTCAATCGGGAGCAATTTCACGCCGCGACTTGGTGGCTACGGTAGGCGGATCGAGAAAGATAGGGTGTTCGGACATTCAAGTCCAAAGCAAGATGAATCACTTGTGTCTGAAGACGGTCCGGTCGTGATGGACGACGATATGGATGGTGTGTCTTGGGCAGATCTGGTCGAACCAGAGCTGGAAGTAGAGAGCGTTTGTGATTTGTCTTTGGCTTTTGACTGATGCCTGTATTGCGGAGTGGTAGCCAGCATCAATTTAAAGTCAGCCAAACAATGTCTGCCCGCTTTCGACTTGACTGATCATTATCTCGAAAGCGGGCTAGAATGCTCTCCCTTACTCATAAGCCAAACTGCCTGTTGCATTATTAGCAATCTTTACAAGACGTTGTAGCCATCTCTGATGATGGCATTTAGAAAATCACAGTGCCAGCGCTAGCCCTATTGGGCCTAGCGGCCCGCCGCCCATATCTTGCCTAGATAGCTTCCTCACTTATACCTATCATTCTCATTATACTAGGCCCCTGTCTACCATCGAGCGCACAAGGCCCTAGTCTCTAACAAGTAGAGAGAGAGTATATCAATAGATTGAAMGTTAGTAAGGGAATAAGTGGCGGTACGTTGATGGTATCTCGGAAGTAAAGGGGTATATTGTTATATGAGTATACCTAACCAAATAACTTGTCCATCAGCAAAGGTGCTAGCACTTCCTCCCCCGGCGTCCCTATACACCTATCTAGTCGGTTCCCACGTCCCCTCTGTAGCCAACCGCCCGTATCGCCTTTAACCTCACCCTTCACATAATCACGATCCAACATCTTCATCTCCCTMCGATCAACAATGCACATTCCCCTCGTCCATTGCCCCTGCGTCTCTACCCTAATATCTTCACCTTCCCTAATATTCCAACCTTCATCTCGGCTTGCAATGGCATACCATATACAAACGATATCGTGCAGACACATGTATGTGGCGCCGCCTCCCAGGCCTGCGGCGCCGTGGTATAGGGATTCGGATTTCTTAAAGGTAGCGGCGAGGAAGGCACCGACCCATTCGGCTAGGGGGCTGCCTTTTTCAATCAAAGCGTGGGTTTTGGCTTCTACTTGGGCACGACGGAGGACGTGCGGGGTTGTTATGTCGAGGGAAAAGAGTGTCACTTTTAATCTTCTCTCGCCTAGGAGGTCTTTGGATGGGTAAGGTGGTAGAATGTTGTCGAGAGGCATTGTGCTTGAAGGGTTGGGAGATGTGAGGGCGTAGACTCGTGCTGCGGCGTTGGCGTCGGCGATGCAGTTGAATTCGGCTACAGGGGTAATGTTGCCAGGTTCGTGAATGGTGCCGCCCATCACAATCAGGTTCTTGGCTTTCAGGAAGGTTTGAGGGGATTGGGAAGCTGCGAGGGCGAAGTTGGTGAGGGGACCAATGGCGATTAGGGTTATTGTGTTGGGCGGGTTTTCGTCTAGGATGCGGAGGATTTCGACGTGGGAGGGGCGGTGAGAGGGGGTAAACAGGCTATTTAGTGTCGTGGGGTCAGTATGTGCGTCTTTTATTGCGGTTGAGAAGAGCATTGTTTCGGGAGTTGGTGGATCGAAGAGGTGAGCCCAGGTTTCTCGTGGGCTGCTGTGGTGAGGGTGCTGTTGATTTGTTAATAAGAGATTTCGGAAACAGGCTGAATAGCGTGTACAGTGTTATGAACATTGCCTAGGCCGTCGATGCCATCTTTTTGAGGTCAGTAAAATGCTCGACAGCCATTTGTAGAGACAAGACGCACGGTAGTAATCCGCCATCAGTGCTTGTCCTCCGAGTGGGCCTTCGGCACCGACAGAAACGAGTGGCTTGTTGGTCTTCAAAGCTTCAAACCCTTCAGGACGTTCATGTTCTTTCCGCCATTGCATTTCTTTCTCAATGATGTTAAACATAGAAACTACATTGCGAAGACAGCTATGAATAACGTCATGAGCACGGTTCAGAGTACATTGTTTTAGGAAAGATTAGCCAACTTTTGCACGTCTACATTTCCGTATGTAACAGAGATCAGCAAAACTTCGAGCTGCTCAGGACTCGATGCCAATGCTAACAGGAGCGCAAGTACATCGTCACAGCCCTGGTTCGTTCAGACAAGGTTAGCTCCCAGAATGCTCTGTGACAATGCCCATATCCGTACCGGGTCTGTGTCGATGATGACCCTTTCCTTGACCATGTTTGGAGAGAGAAAGGTCCAGTATTACTGGGAAATTTAGGGTGCTTACTGTCAAGCGTGTCACGTCGTGTTTGAGTGGATGGCGTTGGAGGTTTGATGCTTGGCGGTTCATGACTCAGCAGGAAGATCTTGGCGCTCGCTAACTTTGACCTCGACACGTTCAACACAAAGGCTACGCTTAGCCAAAGTTACCATGAAAGTCATCAGCTGGTATATTTATAGCTTACTTTTCATCCGCAAGGCTATAAGATCGAACCCTCGCTGGCTGCCGATCAGAGGGGATGCCGGGCGTGCTATGTTGCAACTGTGACCCCAAACGTCTCACATCTGCACGATTTACAGGGTAGCCACTAAGACTTTACACCAAACGGAGGATTCGTGGCAAAGCGCCACCAGGTGTTGCGTGAGCGAGGCTCTGCATCCTTTCAGATGCATAGCCAGATTCCTCGGAATAGCTTACAGCTCAAGCGCGTTGCGTAACTCCAATTACGTTGCAGCTCAGGAGTGTTGCGTGTCTCCATATACGTTGCAGCCTCAAAGAACTTCGCCTCTGAGGGACTGCGAACTTCTGTCTGCTCGGATCAGATAGGACTTGGAATTTTGCTCGCTCAATTGGCTCGTAGGTAGTGTTCTACTATCTACGATCCAGCATATGATCTGGAGGAAATTGGACTGGACATTTCTCTTCCACACAAAATTTCCACCTCGTATTGACGATTCTGCATGCGTCGTAGCCGAGGGGAAAAAGGCGAAGGTCGGTCGCCATCTTTTTACGTGTTTGGCTGTAGGAGCCCCAAAAAGTGAAGCCAAGCCGCGAAGTGCTGCACTATTGCGCGGCAAGCAGGGGTGTTGTTGCGGAACCCGTAGGGATCGGTAACCTTCCGAGCAGGCTCCTTTGCTGCTTTGGGGACTGAGCGCCCCCTTAATTTTAGTGGCCGCAGATCGTCCGCTAGCAAAATGTGAAAGCTCAGCATTTTCCTCATCTTTACTCCTTAACAACCACAACAACCCACTTTCGTTCAACAGTCGTTGCCTTTTCTTCTGACATTCGTTCAGCAACAAGTCCATCCACAGTTCCAGCACCTCTATCTTCACATATACGTCTTCTCATCCTACTAAATCTTTAATTAACTCATATAAACAAACAAAATGCGTGCTTCAGTCTTCATCGCTGTTCCTGCCTTCGCGGCTGCCGTTTTTGCTCAAAGTGTACGTCTTGAAGCACGTCTTGAACCTCTGACAACAATTGCACTGAGCTCTGATGTATCACTTACCTTTCCTACATCACAATGTGACGATCTTTGATGTCTCTGCTCTGCTATCAGCCAATGTTGTTGTCAAGTGGCATCTGCTAACACATCCATCATTAGGGCAACCCCGCCCTTTCCTACAAAACTCAAACCAACTCTCTGGGCGTTGCCACTGGCCAGCCGGCGCCGGTGACCACTCAACCTGCCCCTGTTACCACTCAGCCAGCTGCTGCTACCGAACCAGCCAACACTACCCTTGTTGTCGCACCCTCTCCCATCGGCACGGGCGTTACCCCTGTTGGCACCGGTTCACACCATAGCACCAACGGCACTTTCACCGTGAGCTCTCCAACATCCACATTCAGCTCCGGCTCCGCCGCCACCAGCTCTAGCTCCGGCTCGACCACCACCACCAGCAAAGCCGCGGCTGGCATCCTGGAGCCCGCACTTGGGCTTGGCGTTGCCGGTGCCTTCTTTGCTGCCTTCTTGTAATCGAGCGGTGTTGAGAGTCTTGTTTGTGACATCCATGTCAATGGTTCGTTAGGCGGCATGGTGGGTGATACCCATCTACGGGCGTTTGTTTTCTCAGCTTGAAACATCTTGACAAAAGTCTGATTGGCATTTCTCGCGGGAACACAGAGAATAAATCAGTGTAATATTGCACGCATTCAGCGAGGTGAAAGCATGTCGCATGGTTCGTATATGGCATGGTCAATAGATAGGTCAACGGAAGAGCAAGGGTGCTTGCAAATTATAATCTGTTTTATACTCTTGCATCTTCTTGACTCATTGAACGCGTGTGTCTGAACCGGTCCTTTGGGTCAACCACCGCCCATCATAATTCACTAACATCCTTAATGAACGCCTGGCACTAAACCCTCTCCACAGGATCACAATGCGGTGCGGTGTTCTACACCTAGTGAAAGGTTTTCCTTCGGTGGCTCTTGTATAGGCAGGGKAGTTGAAGTGTGCCTGATACCCCTCGTACCTGCATTGCGCTGTTCAGCTGCCCCCGTAGCCAGTGAAGCGCTTGGCGTCTGACCCCGAGTTTCACGATAAGCACTCCTGATCGGGAGTATTCTAGCGAGCTTATCCCATCTCAGCAATGGTCTTATGCAAGATATAAACGAATATCATTTGGACCTCGCTCTATCCACATGGACAACATAGAATAGTGATTGTTGTTGATCGAGAATCCTCCTAGTCGATGAGGGGTCCGTGCTTTCCGTTGTTAAATCCAAGAGTAAAGCGTCATTCCAACCAGGACCCCCACACCCGCCGCTATCGAATCGCAACGATTAAAGGAGCCTCCTCCGCCAACTATTCATCCCCTCTCCCCACCCAATATTCCGCAACAGCCACCGCTGAGACGCTGCGCTGCCAAATATAACTTTTGGATTGACTACGTTCCATCTCATTCAAACAGAGCGCATGACGTCCATGCGCCAAGTCATTAGAGACCATCCACCCCACTGCCGGCCCTGTTCCACCAACTCTCCCAATCAGCCAACCCTTCTTACCCATTGCACCTTGCACCCTCTATTCCTACCCTGGTCTTCACTTGAACTCTTATATCGAGCTATACATGTCAACGACATCAGCGCAGGTTGCAATGGCATCCCATTGACAGTCCAAGTGACAAAAGGAATTGGCTTCTTAAAGACCCCAGGAATTCAACATTCCTTCAGTCCAAGATTACACTTGCCACCAATGCTAYACAATCATTAAATCTTCTGCTACAGGACTTCCAACACCCAATTCCAATTACCTTCTGTGCTATCTACCTCCTACGTCACTACAGTGGCTTCCCCAGATTCCTCGAAATGTTTCTCAGTGGGGCCTGGTTCTGGCGGGGKTTCCAATCAGCAATCTTCTACTACCTCTCCTGCGCGCCATGTACCAAGCTAGCATATCGCCGTCGACTCCGGAAAGAGAATAAGCGAGCACAAGCAGAAAAAGCACTGGACGAAGCTGAGAACGGCTTATACACACATCCGTTACCGTCCAGCACTAATCCGTATTGGAAAGAGGAGATAGAACTGGGGCCAGGTCCACCAGAAAGACGAGCTGTCAGGGACGGGAAGGGAAAGCCTGGAAAGCCTGGAAAGCCCAAATCTGGAAAACCAGGGACTAGCAGACAACTGCAGACTGGCGGCACTGGGAGCAGCGCTGATACTGGTGTGAGTAGTGCTGATACCGTGGTTGGGAGTGAAGGTGTAGAGCAGATTATAGATAGTGGAGAGGGCTGGAATAAGAAGCGTTATCAGCGGGAAGACGAAATTCTCTGGGGATTGGAGGACCGCGAAACCGTGTCTACGGGTATGGCATCGATGTCGAGGTCGGGTAGCGGCTCAAAATATCAATTCTATGCACGGAACCCAGAGATTAACGATCTGCACCCACCCGTGGTTAGCACGCACCCAACAAGCCGAAAGGAGACCCAGTGGATGCTGCAACCACCTCCCAGAGCGAAAATCATGGATGGCAAAGAGAGAGCATATACTCCGAACAGAAGTCGAAGTGGGACTGGCGCCACGAACAGTAGCAGAGGAAGTATCAAGAAAGGATCTGACCTCAACTTGGGGAAGCAAGTTGGCGAAAGACTTATGGAATCTAAACTCAGAAATGGAGAACGTTTACCTTCTTCTGCGGCGATGAGCAGAGACCCGTCAGCTCGGAGTACCACCTCAGCGAGATCAACAGCTCCACAAGGCCAGCCACACGACAGAGATACAAACACCCTCTCGCCCTCAAGCTCGGAATCTTTGAGGCGCAAAATGCCACCACCTCCTCCAATCTCCATCTCCTCTGAACTTCCACTACCCTCTCCACCGCCACTCCGTCCGCCACTTTCGACCATACCGTCAGCCTCATTATCACAAAAGTCAAAAGATAGACCGCATTTGCGCCCGCTCATCGTCTCGACAAACAGCGTTTCCTCCTTGCAGATACTACAGGAGCTTGTAGCTCCAGCTTCGCAACTCAACAGAACTCCTTCGCCAGTACCAGACATAGCCAAGAGTGTTAAACTACCTCCTGTGAGCCATCAAGAGGACGTGGATCTCCGATTGCCAGAGGTTGAAAGCTGGTTCCCTGAAAGTGGATGGGGGTGGTCAGGTAGTGGCAAGCAGGGGCGCGAGGTAAGGCATTCACATCGATGGAGCATGGATATTTGAAAGATTGTTCCTTCAGACTATGACCCTGAAGGATGTTGGAATGTACATATACGTTTTGCTGTTTGGTGTGTGCGGTGTCGACAGTACCACACACAATGTTCCTGTCGGTCTGTTTTTTTCCCTTTTAGCCTGTGCTATTCAATGATCTGAGCGTTCTAGCGAGTTGTGCTTGGGAAAGGAAGTCATGGGCATTCAGCGGGGGTGTTTCAGACAAGTTATTGTTTTGATTAGAACATGGTAGTTTTCTGGACATGGGCATTGGGGCCGGATCTGTTAAATAAAGCATACAAAGGCAATRAACATTCCTTCAATACATGACTTGATTGGCAAAAACTCTGATATTGAATTCCCAGTTGTCTTCTAGCAATGATAGATGGTCGAGTAACAAGATAGTGTTGATAAGATTCTTTAATTGTTCTTMGCGTTAGCCTTGATCTAGTTCGGACAACGACGTCTCATCACTTCGTCAACAACGGACCACAACGGACATGATAATAGTCAGCTTATGTGAGGATGCCCGTAGAGTTCCCAAGAGACCCTCCCTGATGGATGGGTTCAATCTCTAACTCCTAAAGCCGAGCCCGCTATATCCGTTAAAGAGCCGGTATAGAATCACCCTCTGTGAATTCAGTCATCTTACAGATCAACGCAATGGCTATAAAAACCCATGTGCGCCAGCTCTGGCACAAGAGCACAGCGTTCATTCAGAACCCTCCTGATACACGTTTCGATTCCCCAGAAAGAATCCAATCGCAACAACACCCGCAAGCATGGCAGCTATACCCAAGTCCGTCCAAGAGTCCATTGACAGCACCAAAGTCGAGTACAGACAGCTTGGCAAGAGTGGCTTAAGGGTCTCGGTGCCCATACTGGGTGCTATGTCCTTTGGTAATGAGCAATGGCAACCTTGGGTTATTGGAGAAGACAAGGTAAGAAAGTCCCTCTATAAATCAATTGTATCTCCTATACCAACAGAATACAGGCACTTCCAATTCTCAAAGCTGCCTATGACATGGGGCTCAATACCTGGGATACAGCGAACGTCTACTCCAACGGCGAATCCGAAGAAATCATCGGCAAAGCTCTCAAGAAATATAATATCCCTCGCGACAAAGTCGTCATCATGACTAAATGCTACGCTGCCGTGGGTGAATCGCCTGAGATCAGGAGCACCTCTATCACTGCCCACCTCCCTAAAAGCAAAGACTATATCAACCACTACGGTAGCGACTCCCTCACCCGTTTCCCCCTCCTCCTCCTCCATTCCCACCCACTAACCTATTTTTTCCCAAGCACAGGGCTCTCCCGTCAAGCCATCCTCACTGCCGTCGAAGCCTCCCTCCGCCGCCTCAACACCACCTACATCGACCTCTACCAAATCCATCGCTTCGACCCCTCCACCCCTATCGAAGAAACAATGTCCACCCTCCACTCCCTCATCCTCTCCGGAAAAGTCCGCTACATAGGCGCCTCCTCAATGTGGGCCTACCAATTCGCCATGATGCAGCATTGCGCAGAGAAAAACGGGTGGACAAAGTTCGTGTCCATGCAGAATCATTATAGTCTGTTGTATCGGGAGGAGGAAAGGGAAATGAATAAGTATTGTGGTTTGACGGGCGTGGGATTAATCCCCTGGAGCCCGTTGGCGAGAGGATTCCTGGCTAGACCGCTGGAGAGCAAAGATAAATTGGTAACCACGAAGAGAAGTGAGAGTATGTACGGCAACGGCAGTAACACGGCCTCCTTTACGAACAGTAGTGTCAGATACCCACCCGCCATCACTTCCGCAGACGAACAAATCATCGCCCGCGTGGAAAAATTAGCGAAAGAGAAGGACTGGCCGATGAGCCAAGTTGCGATGGCATGGATTGGGAAGAGAGTGACGAGTCCGATTATTGGCTTTAGTAGTGTGGAGAGGTTGGAGGAGGCGGTGGGCGGGAGGGGGAAGGTGTTGAGTAGGGAGGAAGAGGGGTTCCTGGAGGAAGTTTATGTTGATCGGGGGGTTAGTGGGCATTTGTGAGAGGGAGGTGAGATGGTGGGGGCAAGGGGAATGGCTAATATCAATCATTGGTATTTGTGGGCGCACAATTCTTCATTTTACCCTGAATCGGTCCCCATCATCAGAGCGATAGGACGCCCCTACTGAAAACTCACATTCATCCTCCTGCCTCGGCATTGTTTCCCGTGCTCCTCCCTCCCTTCTATCGCTTTTACGATGGTTATAATGGGATGCAAGACTGCAAGTTTTGGCGTAGATGAGAATCCGTTCCACGCCTCTCATTGTTTMAAAGACTTACTAGCTCAATACTACAACCAAGTCTTTCTTCCTCTTCCTCCACCTTCATCGACCCTCCCTCCTCTCCCTCCATTCCCTTCCAGCACCACCCCCCCTACCCATGACTTGTCATATAACATGTCCGTATCATCCTCCTCCTCATCCTCCTCCTCCTCCTCCTCATCCTCATCGAAGCATGACTACTACCTTTCCCCCCTTTCTGAAACTTCCTTCTTGATAGATATGTCCTCCTATTCATACCTCCTTTAGTGCAAACGTAAAGTGTTTGGGTTTATTTTGCCGGCGGGGAGAGGGAGGGGGGGAGGGAGGCATTGTATTATTGAGTTTGGGAGTTGGGGCGTTGGGGTTTTCAAAAGTTTGATATTCAAAAGTGGGGTAGGGTGAGGGTGGTAGAGGGAGAGTGGTGGAGGGAGGGGGGGAAAGAGGAGGGGAAAGAGGAGGGTTGTGAATGGAATATTGGTTTTGTGTTCTGGATGAGGATTGGGAGATGTGTGGGGAGATGCTTGGGGGGAGAGAAGGGGAGGGGAGATGGTTGGAGGGGGAGGGGGAGGGGGAGGGGGTTTTAGAGTGGTGGCATGTCGTGGGTTTTCATGTAGCGAAGATATTTAAAACCATATCGTGCGTTTTCAAATAGCGAAGATGGTTTGTGTCATATCGTGCAGTTTCATACAGCTATTGGTGAATTGACGGCAAAGAAGAAAATGTTATTTGTGAATTGTCTAGTGTATGGTAGACAGTTTGATGGGTCTGTAGCGCATTCGAGTAGCTCATTTGTTTTCATCATATAGTTCATAAAATTCCTGCCTTGTAACTATGGTGTAACTGCTAGAAAAGATTCAAAGACTCCGGTATAGAATAAAATAGCCGTTTCTCGTTATGCTATAGCACTTCAACTCTTTTCATCGGCCACATGAAAAGGAAAATCGTTATCGTGTATCAGAGGATTGAAAAATGAAAAAGGATTCATTAAAAAGGTTGAACAGGAATCAATGTGACCTAGAGTCGACTTTTTGTGCGTAGTCAAGATACATACCTTTGCGGCCATTATATTCAATGGGATTCGTTGATACTGGAGACGGTCATATACTGTGGCTTTTTGTTTTGATTCCCTGGCGTTGCTGCTGTTCTGTAGATCAAAGAGTGAAGCATCAAGTGTCTTACCATGTTGGAATAGTTGGAGAGACGGCTGTTACTGGGGGCGTTGATGCGATGTGAAAGTTCGCCGAGAGGGGGTGGCTTGATGATAAAGCCTCTGGTGCAGCATTGGAGTTTGTTTAACAACTTCGCAAGAATGAAGTCTCCCCTACGATTGTCCCCTAGTTCGAAAGAGTCTGCGGCTTTGCAGAACGTCGGTTCTCTTGGACATGCTTCATTTTGGGCTTTTGGCGTGATTGACCGGATTTTGTTGTCTTGTTCGGCGTACGAAAGACCAAAGTATCACCCTCGCTTCCTGTAGCTGCGTCCGTTTCCACGTAGCTGGTCTGATTTGCGTCAACGCTCTTGGACCTTCCACGTGCCTTGGTTGTTTTGGGTCGGTTGATTTCGTCCCGGTCATCCTCGTCGGTGTAGTCATCCGTCTCCTCTTCGGAATGCTCCAGGTTGTTGGTGTCGTAATTTTTCTCTTCTTCATCAGATACCGCTTCGTGGTAAAGGAGACTTTCTTTCCTGGGGCAGGCAAGGATGAGCTTCTTCGGGTCATTCTTCAGGGTCGCCCAATATCGTGGGAGTTCAGGATCTCTTCGGATACCAGCCTTGCGGATTGTATACGGTGCACTTTCGATAATGTCAACGTTGTCCGCGACTTCGTCGATCTTAGCAACGATCTCATCCTGACTTGGCCAATTATGCTCGCGCCAAACATTTTCTATGGCCCTGACAAGGTGTAAACGTTCATAACTCGCGCGTGCAAAAACATTGCTTTCATTTAGCTTCAGTTCAGTATAAGTACGCTTATACTCTGGTGTCTTTTCACACTTATCACATAGCCAGGATTTCTCAACGTCACTATCCTCATCGTCACTATCTGGAAAGCTGACGCATACTTTGTGAAACCAGCTGATGTTGCACAAAGCATTGCGGCATTGAACCATGGGAGGGCTATATTTATTTCTTTGCGTCCCGCATGAGCACCATTTTTTGTTTGCTCGTTCAATCTTGACAAGTAAATCATGAAGCCGGAAAAGCGACTCTAGGGGCTCAAAAAGTTGAGCACCCTGAGATTCTGGGTTTTGTTGACCGTATGATACAACATTTACCGGTAATATGATGCTGAACTGAACCCGGCGATGGACTCGGCGTCTTTTAGATCGGTAGCACTGCCAGAGGTAGTCCTGGCCCCATTCATTCTCTCTGAATATTGAAAAGATTTGGGGGTGACGACCGCGTCTTTCCTCCCCAATAACGGCTTTGAAGTCATCATCTTTCCAGTCAACCGTTGGCATCTGCCTTTCACCAGCAAGTCGGCTCGTGGAATGTATGATGATCGGTCTCATTACCCCCCCCGTCTCGGTGACACGAATAAGAATGAGGTCTTCCTTTCCTGGATCTCTGTCTAGAAGCCAGTTGAAGTCATCCTTTTCATGCATCACAAATTGCTCGCTGGCTGGTGTCGGACTCCGATGATCTCTTCGCGGAGA
Organism: Cladonia macilenta KoLRI003786; assembly: GCA_000444155.1. NCBI lineage: Eukaryota > Fungi > Ascomycota > Lecanoromycetes > Lecanorales > Cladoniaceae > Cladonia > Cladonia macilenta. The sequence goes on from KE598568.1 coordinate 867,066, forward strand.
GGCCTGGTTTTCCGGCCGGAGACTTTGCCGGCTTGATGGGGAATGACTTCTATGCCTCCTATGAGGAACTTCTAAATTATCCGTCAAGCTAATCGGACTGCTTGAAACTTTCAAACGCCGTTGACTGAAAAACCAGGGCGTTTGCTCTTTATCTATCGCAATTCGTAAATTCCATAGAGTACTATCCAAGGGTTTCGGTTGTGTGCGAGCCTTCATCGCTTCAAGACGGCTGATACATGCACCAATCAACGGTTTGTACGTGTAGTCAACCCAGAACCTGATAACGTCGACAATAGATAGAAGTTGTAAAGCACTCTCCATATCGTCCGAAATCCCCGACCAGAGGCGGACAATAGGCTGTCTTTGGTCAATTTGGTGACTGGTCGAGCAGGATATGACTTACGTAACGAAAGCCATCTCCATGAACTGTCTCTGAACACCCATATACCCGCCAGTCCGCGCCAATGCTGGAGAAAAACCAGACTGTTGGCGAGGTCACTCTAACTTCGGACTCATTGAAGATTCTACGCTGCCAACTCAGCAAGCTTTTCAATTTTCTGGCGGATTGTATAAGAGCATTTCCATGACTGGAGTCTTGGTGCTTTTTTGCTTCCCATAGTCCGAATGCAAACATAGGATAGGAGTAGACTCCGACGGGGGTACCACTGATCTAGTAAGGCTCCTCCAGATGGCGGAAATGCTTTAATATCTCTTTCAGGGGGTTCTTCCCAAAAAGCTTGACCATGTCATCCTGAAGCCATTTCTCTTCATTCCAAGGTTTCTCGTCTAGGTCGTAGGTACAGAGACCAAAAGTGCTATCCGGTTTTTGACTGCCATTCTTACCTGTCACTTCACCATCGTCATCGTAGTATGGAAGCTCCAATTGGTGATCACAATTAGGCAGATTGAAGTGACTCTTCGTTGATGTACTAAGCAATCTTTCTCAGCGTTATAATTCTTGCAGCGATCACTTGAAGCTTACCAATATCTGATGTCGGTTCTTTGCGTTTCTCCTGGACGTTTTGTGATATCTCTTCTAGGGAGTACCTGTGGTCGGGAGTTGGGTTCAAAGTCGCAGCGACAGGCGAGACTTTATATCATTAGCTTCGTACCTAGAAAAGCCAAAGTTATAATTCACCAATGGTGTGCTCGACGATGGTTATAGCCCTTGTCATCTGCAGATTGAATAAAGGAGCGAAAAACCTGTAGCAAGAGAAGATGTTTCCAATTTTCTTCAGATCGGTCGCACATTTTCGTTTGACTACAGTCGTTTGCAAGGTCTGCAGCCCGGGTTTTTAGATGGAGATCGTAAGAACGCTCGGCTTTATTACTTTTCTTCCCTCGTAGCTTTGCTCCAAAATTGTCAGACCGAATATTCTTTGAGTACCAGACCAGTTGAAACAACTGCTGTACTATTTCCGAATCCGAATACTGATCAGAATCCTCCAGACGATAGCGCTTCAGATCGATGCCAAGAGTCTTCAACGCCGCAGGTATTTTGGCTTTTGAGCTTGAACCCGCATTGTCTTTGGAGACATTATCTGTCCCATGACGATCCAAATCACCTCTTGTCGATACATCGCTATTCCTCTCATCGTCTTCCTCCAGTCGTTGCACCAACTCTGCTTTAAGCCCGCTTACTTTAAGGCGCCGGTCACGTAGCTTGTCCCGAAGTACTACCACCGTGCAGTTCCAATAGCCTGTCATTATGGATAAGGAATGCGATAATGCGGGTCTTTGGTAGGGGATAGTAGCATGAAGAAAGTAAAAAGAATATTGCGAGATGAAGGTGGGAACCCGCCCCACTCATAGAAGGGATGCCTAAAAGATGAAACGGTTCACACTAATGCAACCTAAGCATGTTGTGGTGGCTGCGACTGTTCAACTCAGACGAGCTGCGGCCCAGGAGTCGCATCATAGCCTAGCGCTTCATAAATTCCAAGGAGAGATTCAATAAGTGGATAGGGTGATCGGACTGCCTAATTCTCCTTCAAACCTCAGCGCTTACGCTGAGGATGTCTATCCAAATATCATTGGCTGAGTAGACTTCTGTTCGTAGTGAATCAAGGCAAATTGTCGCCGGGTGATTGCTACCCGAGCTACAACCCCTTGTTTTTACGGAGCTGTTATTTGAACAAAGCGAGTGAAGAAAGAGGGCAGCTCAAGCCGATTTAATGCCGAGGCCACTTAGGCTAGGATGCTCCCGCTGCTCCCTTTGTGTTCAACCCAGCTCTCTCAATGCGCCCAATCCACAATAGCAATTGCCAATCCTAGRTTTGGGTTGTATATAATCATTTAGAGCCAGAGAGTTTGACCACTACCATTATAGGTTGAATAGTCCAGAGATATTGTTCTCTACGGGAACAAGAAGGTTCCAGTGTCACGCCTGCAAAGACTTGCTTTTAAGTCGTATCGAGCCTGTGTGATGTACGAGGCGCTTTGACAACAACAAAAGCATTGTTGGGTGTAAAGAAGCGCTATAGTCAACTCGATGGCCTTTTGGGAATTGTCCAGCAACCGCGTCGTTCCGTCATACGACCGTTACTACGTCTCCTCAAAGACCCGATCCTGATTGTCGGATCTGACTCATTAAAAGAAGTGTTCGCATTTTTGAGGAAATGTCAATCGGGTTCCTTAGATGACTGTGAGATGGAACCGACACGTGGTTGACTCCCCAGGAATGCTCCCCAGCCATCTCGGCTGATGATGAATGCTCAAGAATTGAATATGAACTAATCTAGCGAGGTTAAACATCAGTCATGTACCACCCTCCGTCAAAGAGGAGCATCAGCATGTGTCAAATCCAACCGGGAGAACTTGTCTTAGAGCAACATGATTGTAGACTTTATCGTTTCCCAAGRTACGGGCAGTAACGCTTACGATGGTGATTGGTTGTCTTTCATGGAGTACAAAATACAGACGACTTTGGTCTTTGTGTCCGTGTAAGCAACACACAGGCGAATGTGTTATCTTGCCGTAATTCAGACGGGGTTTCCCAGGCTGTTCTATTTTCCAATTATTTCGAGGGAGTGTTCCCCGTTGCCGACCATCCTTGCGCAGAGGTTGTTCTAGTCCTGACATAAGTCCTTGTCCATTTGCAAATCGATACCGTCAGTTTATTAATAGACTAAATCGTTAGCTAGTCGGTCGTAGGTTGGTAAATAGTTTGTTTATTGGAAGACGGGCTAAACTTATGGCCTGATGACTGATACCGCCCTAAAAACCAGTATGTTACTCATAAATACGGCTGTATCATCAATGTTACTGTGATTGTCGCTATTATCGTCGTCTTTTTCCTTTGATGGCAGTATTGATATCGTTGGGGACAGAATTAAAGTTGGTAGACATCAGCCAAATAGAAAGGGATTTTTCAACCGGCAATGAGAATGGCCTATTAAGGCTAGTAATTGCTGTATAGACCAGTTGATATGTATACGGTGGGGACAGCTTTATAGTCAGGCCCGTTTTCAAGTCGATTGAGTTTATTTATAATTGTTCGGTATTAGTATCCAAACTGGAATAGATGTAACTATAATTGGACAGGTGGGACTTAGCGAATGCCTGGTGAGTGAGTCATACATACAAGAAAAAGCCTGTCCTCTGAGCCAACAAGTAAGGTCTTAGTGTTGACATCGGCGTGGAAATTGTCTTCAAGTGAGGTGAGCTCCGTCAGTTGAATTGCCACGCCGGGCATGGGGTTTCACCCCGCCCTCCTAGAGCCACCTTCAGTCTAGCCGAGAGCAGTTAGGCAGTTTATCTACTCTCAACAGCCCCTGAAGTGGTAGGTAGTTTTGGCCTTCGCAAGACCTCCTTCCAGTGTCGCTTCGCCTCCAAGACAGCAATACATAGCTCCCAGCAATGCAAAGGTATAATATATTGTTGCCAAGTAGACTATGACGGATTGTAAGCGGGTCTTCCATCGTGACGTTACACCCTTTCCCGATGGTCAGGAAAGCTTGACATTGATGGCAAGGAAGACAGTGACATGCACGAGATCTGGATCGACTCGCTCTACATCTCATCGGTAATATGATAACGGATGCCTCGCGTATCGGCTAGCATCGGACGGGCACTTGTAGAGCCTATCATGTGGCAATGATATCATTGACCTGAGAACTTGATACTTATGATGCGGCAAGCGATAAAGGCTTTTCACAATGTTACGCATCGGACGTCACTCAACATATGGCAAATACTATCATCAGCGTAGTCTCTTCTGATGAGCTGAGTCAAAATTGGTCACCTTTCTCTGCCGAGTACAATGCCGTGGAGCGTATGACCATACCGCTGGTACAAGAAGTGGTGTACGAAGTAAATCAGCTATCCCCATTAGATGCATCAGGTGCTATAGCTTTCGATAATGGTTGTGGCACTGGAGCCGTGACTATCATACTCAAAACTGCTTTCCCAAATCTAAAGTTGATTTCAACAGACATCTCGGCGGGTATGATTGACCAAGTCCTTACGAAAGTCAAAGAGAGGGGATGGAAGAATGTCGAGGCCCGTGTCCTCGACGCTGCAGATCTGAAGGGTATTGCAGACAGTAGCATCACGCACACGTTTTCAACTTTCATGTTATGTCTAGCATCTGAGCCTCATCAAATATTGAACGAAATGTATCGCGTCACCAAGCCCGGCGGAAATCTAGGCTTCGCCACGTGGGAGGATCCATATTTTGGTTTCTGGACCACTCCATGGACAAAGGCGTGTCGCGAGCTCGACCCGGAGTATGAGCCTCCGTACGTGATGGAACCGGCCTGGACACTGCTTGATAGTGTTCGAATGCGACTGCAGGAAGCTGGATTCAAAGAAATCAACCTGCATCACGCGACCAGTATGTGGCAATGGAACAGCGTTCAAGAAGCTGTAGATTGGTTCTTGGAGGCGGGACATCCGCGCAACGTTGCAATTGCACGTTCATGGACAGAGTGGGGGAGAGATATTGAGGAGATTAGGCTGGGCTTTGCACGCGCTCTTGCAGAGGCGTACGAGCAGGATGATGGCAAGATGGCAGGTCCTTGTATTGCTTGCATAGGTACTGCGCGGAGATGAGATCTGAAGACTTGCAGTAGGTGCTAATGTCATGTTAATCATTATATATTGCCAAGCCTTGATTGCCTGGATTACAAGTACCCTAATAGTATAGAGTAGAAATACATGTCTAAGTAATTCAGTTCTCAATGTGAGTCGTAGAGATGGCAAGAATGGCTGCAGAGTGTAGTGGCAGTCAGCTACCGTTGCAGTGTACGCAAAGCCAAGCTGTGACCCTGTCGCAGCCTAGCCAGCTCAATATCTTCCAATCCTCCTTTCCCAATACCTCAATGTAATCACGGGGCAATTGATTCCTAAGAACAATCTTGCATTTATTGATTTACCTCTTTGGAGTTGTGGAGGTTGAGATTTCGATTCGTGCATGTTTTGTGCTTTGTTGTCTATTGTCTCATCCTTTTTACGTTTGTGTTCGAAGCTCCGTACCGCGGTTGCAGTATCCTATGAGTGAACCTTATTCACGGAGTGACATGAAGGATAGAGGAGTAAAAGAGATTCATTTCAACAAAACTCGAAAGATCCTAGCTCCCATCAGTACTGATTGCACATCACCCCAGACACCACCAACACCCCGCAATTACCTCAAAGACTCCGTTCCCTCATCCAATTTAATCTGCAGTTCCACTGACCAAGGACCATGCAAGAAGCAATGAGAGGAGGACAACGGCTGCTATCTCGACGCCCTTGCTTGGCTCGCTGAAGAGAAAGTGGGCCCAGATTATGATGTTGAGGCTGAATAGGATTGTGACGAGGGAAACATCCCGGATGATGTAGGGCATTATTTTGTTGAGATGGTGTTGGCGGTTTTGTTTTGATGACGACATGATGGTTTGATTCCAATTTCGGTGTCAGACTTCGACCTTGATGGTCGTGGTTGTGGGGGTGTGATGAATTGGTGGTGGGGGACTGATGATGTCGGTAGTGTGGAAGAAGTGTTTAGATAAATGTAACAGAGCACATCAGATCGAAGGTCGTTTTACTGTCGTATATGGAGCTATGGATAATATTGGCCGCCCGGAGATAACAGCCGGTATCACACCTATGGCGAAGTGTTGTGACACGATCTAGAGAGCGGCTTAGCAAAGACTGATAATCAATCACCAACAGCTCATGGCAAATCGGTCTGGCAGGACTGCGAGTCTCGCGCATGTTTGCTTTGCAAATACAAGAGCTGATCATGGCGTCCGGCAATTGCCCAGTTACTAATTGCACCTATCACACATGTCTCACAATGTTATTGGTGGCAAATCCTAGGAGCAAGACCAATTATGTCAGTCGAATATGACTCATGATCGTTCCGAGAGCATTTCCTGGATTTGGATAGCGAGCAACCGATGACTGGTATTTCTGAACAAATTGGAGTACTGCCTCGAATCCTTCAAGATGGAGTTGAGCTAAGAGTTGGCAAATTTTTTCCTACTAAACGCTGGGAGATCAGATGTGGACTGCTAAATAGGTATCAGAAGATCAGGTTGAAGTGCATTTGTGGTAATCTGTGCCGAAACATCTTTCTGGTGTTGTTGTGTTCTTCGTCCCTTGCACTTTGTGATACTTCCATTTGTATCCAGTCTCTACAGGGATCCAACGTCGTCAAATCAGTTCATATCTAAGACCATATTTCACCATCCCCCCCACAGTTAGTTTATATGTATACAYCAAAAGGAGGCTACTGAAGAAAGGCTGAAGCAGTGGATCAAATGCTCGGGCAGCGAAAAGGAGGAGCTCCACATGCGGACTTTATGATATTGCTCATGGATGTTGTATGGGAGCGTTTTATGGACCATAAAGACAAGTCATTCGAGACTGTCATGCCATCATAACAGATTTCTCCTTATCTGACCATTGCTAAACATCCTTCACGCTCCGCCTTCTCTCTTTGCGTACTCGTCTTCGATGTTCTCTTCATATAGCTTGTCCGCCGCCTTCGAGGCTTCTGAAGCCGTTTGCGAGACGCCGGCTTTTGCTTCTGCCGCTGCGGAGCCACCACTTGAGGAGTTGGTGCTATCCATGGCTGAGGATACGCTGTTGGTGACTGACTCGGGGCTGATGGAGGTATCACTATTTGAGGGCTTCTCGCTGCTAGTGAGCGACGGTAGAGGCATGGTATTTCCTAGAGCGTTTAGGATCCGTGCATAAAAGTCTTAGCGGAGGGTTAGGACTGACATCGTTCAGTGGTTCCTTCAAGGTATTGGGGCGTGTTCTCGTTGCGAGCGTTTCTGAGATGGATTGGGTGGGGCAATCAACCGTTGGAATAAACGTTTCACTTGTGCTACCCGGCGCTGAGCCGACTTGCCCACAGCACCTTCCCTAGCAGACTTCTTACGACCGTCCTCGTCTATCAAAGGGGCTACAATCATGGATGATGATTTTGGCGATGATGCTGACTTTGCTGCCATTGCAGACGCTGTCGAGCGAAGTGCCTCCGGCACAGCTGCCTCCAATGCTGCTGCACCCAAAGTCCAGCAGCCCAAACCCCAGGCTCTTCCCAGCCGCGCAGCTCCCTCCGCCATCCTCGTCTCACCTCGCCAGAAGGGTAACCCAAGCCTGAATTACATACGCTCTCTTCCCTGGGAATATGGCGATATACCTGCAGACTATGTCCTTGGCGCCACAACTTGTGCCCTCTTTCTTAGTCTGAAATACCACCGTCTACATCCTGAATACATCTACTCTCGTATACGTGTTTTAGGCCACAAGTACAATCTACGTGTACTATTGACAATGGTGGACATAGAAAATCACGAGGAGCCACTCAAGGAATTAAGCAAGACTAGTTTGATCAATAATCTGACCCTAATTCTTTGCTGGTCAGCGCAAGAAGCTGGGCGGTATCTTGAATTATACAAATCTTATGAGCATGCTTCCCCACAATCGATCCGTGCGCACCAAGCTACATCTTATAGTGAGAAGTTGGTCGAGTTCATTACAGTGCCAAGAAGTATCAATAAGACCGATGCACTGAGCCTCGTATCCTCCTTTGGGAGCATAAGAGCCGCTGTGAATGCAAGGCCAGAGGAGATAGGAGAAATCACTGGCTGGGGTGAGAAGAAAGTACAGAGGTGGTGCGGAACTGTGAGCGAGAACTTTAGAGTGCGAAAGGCCGCTAAAAGAGGGGGTGTATTGGGAAAAGAGGAAAACTCTATACAAATACTAAGACAGGAAACTTCCAGAGACACGCCCACAGAGGCAAGAGAAGAAACTCTTTTCGAGGATGCGGTAGATGACTCGCGCCAAGATGCAGTGTCAACTCCTGTCAGAAATGAACCTTCCAGACACCCGCCCATCCCTCGACCAAGCACTTCAGAGAACGTCCAGCAACATCCGGCCAAGCGAACTGCGGAAGAAGTACCGCTTTGGCAGCCAGGTGAAGACGAGGAGGAGGCTTTGCTTTTGGCTGCTGCAGAGGAGGGTACAACGCCAGTGATTCAGAATGGCAAGGTTGAGAATAAACAAATGCATTCAAGGTCCTCGGGCGAGATTCAAGAGGGTCTGAGCGAGAGCATGGCAGCAGCATTGGCGAAGCTGAGAAAAGAGTGACCTATGGAACATGAGAGACATCAAACACCCGTGCGGCTCTGTTATACTCAAGGTCCGAGGACCGCGTGAGCTCAATACATGCATACAGGAGTCTTGCATGCCCAGCTTGACTGTACCGAGAGCGGGAAAGCCAAGAATAGCGCGCGGATAGGATAGATCCATCCCCCAGGTACGTCGCATAAGCCCAGCAACTGGTCTTTGCCCTGCTTGGCAGAATGCGTGCTGAATACTTAGGCTGACTTGGACATCGCATTGTGAGGGTCTGAGATTGCATATAAGCAGAAGTTACCACGGGTACCTGCCTTGTTGTCAGTTAGCGCAGTCAGGCAAATATGCCTTACTAATGCGCGCTCTCTGATTGGCCGGTCTTCTCTTGCTCCTTCGTGCACTGCTATCCCACTTTTGCTGAACTCATGTTTCCATACATCCTCAGGAATCTTCATTACAAAAGCGAAATTACCTAAACGCGACCTCTATCCACCTGTATAAAACAAGCTTATTTCTGTTCCACGCTGCTGAAACAGACTCAGCATCCAACGCAAGGCTTCAAACCCATCCAAGCTCCTCAGCGATATCGCACGAAATACCAATTGTACAGCTGTTCGTCTGCATTGAAAGGATGCTCTTAATCCCATCAGCCTGGCACAATTGGTATAAAAGTTCAGGAAAAGGGCATGAAAGGAGCAGATCCAGTGAGTTGTCATCAATGCTTGATTTGTCCCGGTAGATGTTTCTAAAGACCATACGTAGAGAGTTTTTCAGGGTTGTCCGCTCCCGACGCAAGCTCCATATCTTCCGAAAAAGCCGTCATGGAAACCTCAAGCGATACCGATTTAGAATCCCAGCCCACCCATGGAAGCAATCCCAGGGCTCCCGTCTCTAGCCTCCAGTATAAGCAAGGAATTTTCCCTCGGTTGTCACGTCTTGACCTAAAACCATCCACGCAGACCACTGAGGATGCTGTTATGGGCACGTCAGATGGCATGACAGTTCCATTTGCACTGACAGCGAGCTTGGCTGGAATTGTCCCTAACGCTCGTTATGTGATGTTGGCTGGCTTAGCAGAGCTGACCGCCGGTGCCATATCTATGGCTCTGGGAGGCTTACTCCAGGCGAATTGTGAAACGTGAGCAGACTCCATATGCTTTTAAATGAAAATGCATATTGACAAAGCTCAGAGAATCCTACGAAGCAACTCTTCGAGACACACGAGATAATATTGCTGGTTCTGCAGAACAAATGAACGAGATCATTGACGGCCTTTATGACAATTGGAATTTTTCTCCTCAAACTCTGGCCCTTATCAAGCAAGACCTCCAAAACAGTACCCTCGAAGGACGAACAAAATTCATCATGCAATTCCACCATCAAAGACCAGTACCCGTCAACAATCGTCGGTATAAATCTGCGTCGACTCTTGGGGTGTGCTACTTCTTGGCAGGCCTTCTGGGTCTCCTACCATACGTTTTTGTCCCTAAGAACCATATCAAGCTGGGACTGTACATCAGCATTGCCATAGAAGTGGTAGCGCTCTATACATTCGGCTACGTCAAGACGGCCATCAATGTGGGATGGCACTCGAAGGAGAATGTATGGAAGGCCTTGAGGGGGGCAATATACATGGTCTTGGTAGGGGCTATTGCCGCCAGTGTGGCGGTGGGACTAATAACAGGCGTCAACGAGGGACAACACCTTACTGAATGAGCAGACATATTTGTGGATGGCTTGGAGCGCATATATTCAGTGAAGATGATGAAAATCACAAGAGCATGGAGGGATGTGCATGGCTTTGCATTGTATTATAGCATTGGAGGTCTTGCGCATGTATCTTGGGGAGGCACTGGGACACTTGGTTCCGGTTGAGAATCTGCAAGGAATCGCACCTTTCACAATGAGTGCTTGATGCCTATCTAGATCCCTTGGCTTAGATCCTATTGCTCTCTATCGTCCCCCGGTTTAGAAGGTCCAGCGCCCGGGGATGATTATTATCCATCAAGGCACGCTAGCCAATCCCGTTTTGCACCACTCATTACCTAGCCAATTCAAGCACTAGCCCCATGTTTCAATATCATACAATAATCAAAGAACAGGTCTGACGCAAGCGATGCCACGCCACGCGTTCGAGGACGCTACTGGACTCGAAAGTTTAGCGAAGAGGCGTCTCTGGTGGCCTTTCTGTATATTAGAATGACCTCATGCATGCAGCCACAACACCCCGGTTCTGAAGGATTCAAGGCTGAGACGCCTTTCCCACAGAGAGGCAGGCGAGTTCTTGGACCCTTGTCAAGCAACAATGGGGTTGTAAGCTAGTAGGACCAGATTAGGAATCGCGATGGGTAGCTGGATAAAGATAGCGAGGAATGCCGAATGATGCATCGGACTACATATATTTTCGTCATCTCATCTGTCTCTTATTCTCCACTTCACACTTCCTCCTCCACAGCGCCCCCAGCAAAAATGGTCATCCTCTACCAGTCTCAGACCTGCCCCATCAACCCTCCCGACGCCTCCCCCATCCTCACCGTCGATGAAGTTTGGGAAGTCATGATGCTCAAATGCCGGAAACCCGAGCTCTTCGTCGCACCTATGTCTGGTTCGAAGGTGCTGGAAGAGAGTCCTACATTCATGAAGAGAAGCGTGACATTCAAAGAGGGTATGGGACCGCCGAGTGGGGAGGTCGTTGAGGATTTGCAGATACGCAAGCCGTGGAAGGTACCTCCAACTCCCTCCGTACCTGACTGTTGTCTTCATGCACGCAGACTGACTTGTGTGCCTTGACAGGTCGACTTCTACAACCTCGAGAGCGGCGCGTTTATCAACAATACTGTTTCCCAAGGCAAGGATGACACTGATCTTTCCTTGACATTCTACTATGAGTGGCCGTACCCGAAGTTAGAGGAGGGTAGTGCCGAGACGCAGAACATGGACGAGAGGCTGTGGGGTATGGCAAAGGAGACGGTGCAGCATACGATTGACTATGCGAGAGATTTGGCACGGGAGGGGAAGTTGGGGAAAGGCTTGGAGCTTTGAGGCAGGAGTCTTGTTATCCGGAGTGATATTGGCGGAGTCGGCAAAAAAAAAAAAAGAATTGGAAGTGCAAAACTTGGATTCTACCTGTCGATGTCACTAAAAGAGTGCATTGTGGTTTCTCCGCTGAATTGCTCTCAAAATACAATCAACAAGCTCGACAATATGACAGTGAAAGCCAACATGGACCGCGTCTCAGATCACGAAAGAAGAACATCCACAAGCTTCGCTATCCTCGGCTCCAACGCCCCACCTGCTTCGAGAATCTCGCGAGCCATCATTTTGCTGTTTGGGAAGTTCGGCTTGCCAGGAAGATTTCCAGCAATGTAACGAGCCATCCAGACAGCTATGAAATTATTCAGTAAACTAACCTCTCATTACAACGAATGCAGATCAGCACATACCCAGCAAGTACCATTGCCAATTGGATGCATTCTGCATTGCGGCCAGTTGATCGAAGTCGGCCAACTGCGCAGAATTCACGGCATTGTATATGACAACTTCCGAGGTTGGGTAGTTGCCATTGTAGGTAGGGGTACCGGGCACGTTGACGTCTGCCCACATCAGATCGTCTATGAGATGTTGTTCGTCGATTGTGACTACCCAAGACTCCGTTATTCTTGAGAAGGGGCTTTAATGATTTTTTGAACACTCACAAGCATCGTTCTCCATGGACTCAGTATGCATAACCTTAATTATGCCTACGTCAGCCTGTTTTCTTTTCTTCTTTTTGATATACATTCACTTTGGGAATCTCTAACCTCATGAGCAATTGCGACACCTCTGTTGATGTACAGATTCAGTTGACTAGGATCGTTGTTGGCGCCAGCGAACGGAGCAAGTGCGCCCAGGTTTGGGATATTGTTTGCGAAGAATCGGGGGTATATCGTGAGGACCCCAGTCACCCAATTTAAGGAAGCAACCCTTGTGACACCGAGATTAGCTGAACCTATTCCACTAAGAAGTTGCGTTCTGCATTGGCTTACGAATTCGGTCGACCGGCGGGCTGTTGGCTCTATGAAATGTCAGCTAAGTTATGGGAAGTAACTCGTGTGGATATTGCCTTACCGCATTGAATATATTTTGTATAACGTTGTTATTCAAAATGTTGGCCAGACGGTTGACATTCGCTAATGGCATAATCAGGTCACTGCTTTCTGCAATATGTGGTCATATAGTACCTCTGATTATGTCCATTCTACCAGCGGCATACTGCGCGCCAAAGTACGTCTGAAAGGCCGGCGACAAATCATTTACGCTGTTCATGTTGGCCAGCTCTGCTGCGCCCATTTGGCCAAGCCATGCAGCGTCTCTTATTGCCCGACGAACAATCAGGATCTGGCCAGCGTCGAACCCCGTGAAGATGAATTGAGTGCCACTACCACCTGGAGCGCTGGTCGCGGCTGCGCTACGAGCCTTCCATTGATGGCGCTTTGTCAGCTCTTGTGAAGGAATGGATAAACTTTCTCCTGGGACGAGCGAAGGGAGTCCTGCGGCACGAGGGGCGATTCCTGTGCTTGTTCCTGATGGCAAGATGAGTGCGTTGATAAGATGGAGATGAAGTATGAAGACGATGCTTGAGAAGAAAGGTTTCCAGTGCATGATGTAGTCGACGCCTTATCACAAAACAAGAACGTAAAAGCTGGATAGAAGCAACTAGGAAATATAGACAGCCAAAGATGTCGAGCTTTGATTTATTGACCGGATAACAATTCAAACAAAGACTTCTTCATATATGACGGTGCTACAATCAATAAGCACGTCAATGTTAGTAGTGTGTTTAGCTAAACTTATAAACAGCGGTGGCGACGTCCCTTTCATTTGATAGTAAGCAGGTAGCGATCAGTTTCAAGCTTTTCGTGAAACATTTTATTACTCTATCACTAGTTGCTATTTATCAGCTTAGTAGAATAGCTTAACGATATGCAACCCCCATTTGCTTCCTTTGGACTGACACCAAAGAGAGGCGCAGGTGCCATCATCGCCCTTGAATAGTTGTCCCAATAAATCTTTCGTATATAGTTGTTATTTTAGTAGGTGTTGGTGCTAGGGAGGGCCGAGGCTATGCTTGGTCATAGTGCTTAGTACCGTGCCCCTTAGTCAGAAACGGTAAGCATCCGTATCAGCCAATTTCAGAGCCTGCGCTTACTATGGATGACTATTGATTGGGGCCAAATCCTACGATATGAGTTGTTTGAACAAGGAGGGAGATATTAGGTGGTCTAATCTGGTTGCCACCTCCGATTCTGAATTTTACCTTGCAATATAGATTGAGTGCATCGTCCAGACATCATATTGATATTTTGTTTCTCGATTTCTTCTATCCTACCGTCCAAGAACATTCATATACCATGTTATTTCCAGGCGCGGTTCTTGCTTTAGCCTTTGCCTTTCGCTCTGTTACCGCTCAGGCCCCTGGATATGGTACGTGAGAAGCCGAGTCTGTGGGGCTAATGCAATTATGCTCTCAGTCAGACTTCTATGAAGAAGCTAACAGCAAAATGATGTAGGCACATCTTGTGATACTAGTGCGACTGGTGGAGACGCAACATGGAGAAGTGCTATGCATAGCGAAATCAACGACCCCACATCCCAAGCTCACACAATGATACAAGCAATGTGTAACCCCGGATCAACCCCGTCCTCCAAATTTTGTGAGTAGCTTCTACAATCATTGGGAGATGGACGTTGACTGTTTTCACAGACGACTGCACGGCCAATGGGAACACGCGCCAAAACTGCAAGTATAGTGTCTCCACACTCTCTTACAACATGACCTTCGCGATGTGGGACCCAACATCTACCTACACAATGTGTAGTACAGTAGCAGTGAGTTATAGATACACTTTGCCCGTTTTCCCGCTTCTGCAAGGGCAGCAGTGACTGACAACATCGCGAAAAGAACCTCATCACCGGCTTCTGCATTTCTTCCCCGTCCAATCCTCAACAAGGCTCTGGCTATTACCGCTCTGCAACGGAAAATTACAATCTAGAGCTGACATACAACTTACCTTTCGTGTCCTGCTCTTCTTCCGGTCTGCCCTCAGGCAACACTGCTCCCCTAACCAGCGCATTGGTACAGAATTGTAATCCAGGMTTTGCATCGAGCTGCAATGCGCCAAATGACTCGGATGACGAGCCGGAGTGTGACAGGGTAGCGAGGAATACGGCTGCTTTCTATGTGTATATGAAAGCTCAGAATTATGGGCAAGGAGGCATTCCGAATTGCGCTGGTGTAACTGTATGTGGCTTCCTCTCCTATCATCTAGTATCTCAGACGATCTTCGCAATTCTAACAGACGCGTGATTTCTAGGAAGAACTTGTCACCAGATGCGTGGAGAACAAAAATGTTGCTGGTGGGTCCTGGGGTATTGGTACTGTCACAGATGGATCGCAGGAATATTACGAGTTGGACTTCATCAGTGACGGCTTCCAGGATCCGGATTTCTTCAATTACGTGAACCAGACCTCTGGGACCTAGCGCCAGGGGGTTATTGTGTTGTGCTCAGTGTATCGTAGGGAAAGTATTTCGAAGCGTTCAGCTTATGTTCCAAATGTACCTTAGCCAGCCGCTTACTTAGATATGGCCACATTATGTCGTTTTATCAACCGGTGACTGCTTGCCGTATCTTGGCGGTAGAACTACGTCATTGCTACTCTCCTCTTGTATCCACACAACATACCCAGTCAGACTTACCTTTTACATTACAGTTGTCTTTCAGAATAATTCAGTCTATGGCGGTTCCTTGGTATTTATAATCTCATTGATATCTTTGATTATAGATCCCTTTTCCATAATTGCAAAATGATCATAAGAAGATGGCSACCAATAAAACATATAATACCATATCCTGTAACATTTAGACATTGTTTCCAACCCGATAGAGCACGAAATGTATATTTCTCGACTTCGAAAAGCCAATCTACGTATTCAGACACCGTACCGAATCTTAATATCGGTGCTCATACCCGCGTGATTTTCCAAGGTTTCACTGGAAGACAGGTCTGTCCCGCACCCTCTGGGAAGCTATCATTGTGTCCGTTGACCTTAAAAGGCTACTCAAAACGCTAAACAGTCATTGGAGTATGGCACAAAGATCGTTGGAGGTGTCACGCCAGGCAAAAATGGGGAGCATCTTGGGCTCCCCGTGTTGCCGTCCGTCCGAGCCGTGAGTGAGACTGCCCTTCCGTACAATTCCTATTGATAGTTCAACGTGCAAGATGAATATCTGAACGGGACTTCAGGCGAAAGAGCAGCTGAAACCAGATGCGACTGCTGTATATGTTGCCGCTCGGCAAGCGGCTTCGGCTATTGAAGAGGCCATTGAAGCCGAAATCCCTCTTATCGTAGCTGTGGCTGAGCATATTCCACTGCAAGACCTGCTTAGAGTGACTCTCCCACTACCCTTCGGACGAGTCAGGAAGGCTAACTTAAAGCAGGTGCATTCARTGTTGAGAACCCAGTCAAAGTCTCGCCTAGTTGGTGCAAACTCACCTGGTATGATATCAGCAGTAGGGAAATGCAGAATTGGATTTCACCCTCTACCTACTTTTACACCAGGCTGTGTTGCCATAGTGGCAAAATCTGGTACTCTGAGCTATGAAACCGTTGCTTCTACTACTCGCGCTGGTGTTGGCCAAAGTCTAGTCATTGGAATTGGTGGTGATCCTCTCCCCGGCACTGATTTTGTGGATGCCTTGCGGATCTTTGAGGATGATGAAAACACTAGAGGCATTATACTTGTAGGTGAGATTGGAGGAAAAGCTGAAGAGGATGCGGCGGGGKGGATCAAAGACTACAGAAAGCGCTGCCAGACCCCTAAGTGAGTCACCCCAATGTTGGTTAGGCAGCCGTGCTGAAGAAGAAGGCCGATCATGGCGCTTGTTGCAGGTGTCCAAGCTCCTCAGGGTAGAGTCATGGGTCATGCTGGAGCTTTCGTAGGCGCTGGTGAGAACAATGCAATTAGCAAAGTGCGAGCTCTTGAAGACGCAGGGGTGGTTATCACAAATCATCCTTCGAAATTTGGTAATGGTATAAAGGAACTTCTGGCCAACGAAGTTCGGCGAAAGCCTTTCGTAAGAGGTTCTTGCCCGATGAAAACGGTTGATCGCTGACTGCTACTTATTAGCTATCGCTACCAACTTCTCAAGCCCAGAGAAGGCAAATACATACACTGCGGAGACCGCGTGCCCATGCCAATTCCACTTGTGATGCTTGTGGTCGACGCCATCTTCATATCAGTGAAGAGCACAGCAAGCGAATRCTTGCAGCGATGGGCGTGCCGCTGACAGAAAGCGAAGACCCACAGAGTAAAGATTACTTCCTAACAGTAACGGTGGATAGGACGAGATACACACCCTGCGTCATCACTTCATACTCAATTGGAGGCGAGAGTACTCAGCATCACGCGAAGAYATATCCTCTGAGACTTGACAAGCATGTAGATGATGCTATGTTCTCTTCGATCGCGACAGACTTGAAATGCCAGAGACAATCATTTGACTCTCTTACGAAGATCTTGACAGCAATGATCGAAATCTTCTTCGAAAGAGAAGGCTTTTCTTTGACTACCAGACTATCTCGCAATGACGAAGGAGCCCTGGCTGTCGCCCGATCCAGTTTCACATTTGACGATGCCGCATTTCGAAGTGGGCAGAGACAGGGTGACATTCAGGAGATGAGGGATGTTAAAGACGAGGTGCCGGAGGAAGTAGAGGCGGAACAGGATGGCATAGTCTATATCAAGTAAGTGTCCATGCCGTAAAGCCCATGATAGATCGACTGATGGTTCTTGCCTGTAGGTTGAAGGGCGAGGGCAACATTGGCACGTTAGGCGAGTGGTTTACCTTACTAGGTCATCGCTTCTCACTTGCTAATACCATCACCCAGTCAACGGAGCGGGCCTAGCAATGAATACAGTTGATGCAATGGCGGATCTTGGTGGCAAGTGCGCCAACTTCCTAGACACAGGCGGCAAAGCAACAAGCGAAACAGTAAAAAGCTCATTCCGAATCATTCTGAAAGATCCGCGGGTGAAAACTATCTTCGTCAACATTTTCGGCGGTTTGACGCTTTGTGATATGATTGCGAATGGCATCATGCTCGCATACAAAGACCTCGGGATCACGGTACCAGTGGTTGTCAGGCTAAGAGGTACGAATGAGGAGATCGGACAAAAGATGGTGAGTAAAGACACATTGATCGGGTAATGATGTGCTAAGAGTCGTCTAGATCGCCGAAAGTGGTTTGTCATTGCACGCTTTCGATGATTTCGATGAGGCGGCTACGAAGGTCATCGAGTTAGCTCGCAAGAGTACTTAGACAGCATGATGGTCCAGAAGCTAAAGATATCCTGGCGTCTTTTCTCTTAAGAAATAGACATAGATTCGTTACAAGTACTAAGATTATTGCATTTCGTGGTATCACAAATCAGGTAGTTTCCACCAGCTAACTCTATATCCTGCAGGCAGAATATTGGATCTTGGTTCGTGCACTAGCTGAAATATCCTGGCGAAAGCGACTAGTCCGTTAAATAGGGCGAGAAACCCYACCTCTAGCCTTCATTCCTTATAAGTAGCTTGAGATTAGGTGAAATTCGACATGGTGTTTGACGGGTWTCGAAGCTAACGAGTGCGTCGGAATCTAGTCGTCTCCAAGCAATATAGCCTCGTAAGACCTTGCGTCTCTACAATGGCGTTTAGGCCGTCCATTAGATCAAGCACCGTCTCAACTCAGAGGTTGCTATGTCTAAGAGATTAAGGCGGAATGTGACTCCATCGCCTTTCCAGACCTCGGGGGTTTCTGGCACCTCTCCACTGAGCATCATTTTTGTGACTCTGGCATAGATGTCTCCCATACGATATTTCAACATCCGTAGACCGCCCTTTGGGCCCTCATCGAGCAGAAATGGTCTTACTTTCGCAAGCTGATCCAGAGACATGTCATGTCTGTTCAAATCAACGACATCTTTAACCAGAGTCTTTAGGGAATGCCATTCTCCAATCTCCAGGAGGATAGTGCCTAAAGCATATATGTCTTTGGCCGCATTGAATGAGACCGATGGCTCGCCCATGGCTTCCGGGTGACGGTAAATGTCGCGATTGGGATTCGAGGAGGGTTGCTCTGAGATCTGACTTGGTGAGTCCTGACGTGAAAATGCAAATCCAACAAGGACTGGCCGCGACAGTGGTGAAATAGATGCATCGACCGGCCAGAAGAGGATGTTTTCGGACCTCAAGTCTTTGTGCAACCAGCCGGCAGTGTGAAAATACTTTACGCTTTGAGTTATTTGCAGTGCAAGCTGGACTCTTTCTGTGACACTGGGGTTCAGGCCAAATAGGTTACGGAGAGATCGAGGCAGCTGCGGCGTTACCAGTGATGGCCCGTCGAAAATGAATGCTGTCTTACCACCATCATTGTCGCGAGCTAGACCCGTGCACTGCAAGGAACAGAAATCAGGTTGCTTTGGGGTACTTAAAACATTAGCGAGATCTGTTGTACGTTCAATTATCTTGCTTTTGAATTGGCGAGGCAGTGTTTTCCATTCAATGAAGACAGACTTCTCTTGGTAGGTGGCGATGCCCATGTCTGGATTGCCTTTGATCGGCGTGTACTGCTTAATGAGCCTTGTATCACATGTTGTTACCCTGCTCCAAGAAGGTAAATGGGAGTGGTTATCCGTTAATGCGGTATCTGTAGGTCGGGCCCCATGAATGGCTGCCCCGGGGTTGACGCTGACAGTCTTGATATATGCAGCACTTGCCAATGACTTGCTTGGGCTATTCAGAGTCGGAAGGCCAGGATCCGTAAACATTAGGAGCGCCTCTCGTAAATTTGTGAGCTCATCCACCTTTCCACTCATAATAATAAGTTGTGACAGTATGACTTGCAGGGTTTGAGACATATCATCCTGTCGTATGGCATCCAAAAGGTACCAAAGTTCCTGAATGAACGATTTGATCTTTGCGAGAAGCCCCTCCATTCTAGCCTTATCGACTGAAGCCCACCAGAGGCGCTGAGGGAAACTGTTCCTTGACTGAGTCAAGCGTGCTCGATACATGATGTCTCCGCGCACCTGATCAGGAACGACTTGACTCAAGATACTTTCTGTCACTGCTGGGAGATTACTGTTTACTTGCTTCTGCCCTTCGGGTATTTTCGAGGTCAAATCAAGCTTATACCGTGTTTTGAGCTTTTCTGTGTCCAGCAGTAGGTTTTGCAGCTCCGTAAGTGTAGTGTTCACAGCAGTTTCGTTCAATCGCCTATCCAGTCTACCTTCCTCGGAAAGCAAGCCAGCGCATTTGGCCCATTCGGTGAGCCGAAGTTCTTGCAGGTTCAACATACAGATCAGTGTGGAGCTGTCTTTGCCAAGGTTGTGTGCTGTTGAAAGGAGAACAAATCCCTTAATGCAACCTGCGAAGACTTGGAAGGTAAGTGAAACAACACCAACGGCTAGTCCAGATGCAGAGGCGGGATCCATGTTATACTGGTCGAGAGGCTGTAACACTCGAGGTTATGAAGGCTCAGTACTAAGATTGCTGCAATATGTAAGAAGTGTGAGCTAGGAGTGTGTGCCCGATGGATGGCAAGTATATCAACCTCGATGCCCACCAGGACATTTTCCTTTTGATGGACTTAGACTGACTGACTGAAAGAGATCGGAAAAGACCGAATATTACTTTTTGCGGGACACGAGCACAAGCATGATGTGGCGTTTGACACGTCTCTCCACAGCCTTGGCGTCTCGGCGCTTGGCAGACTGCGGATCTACTACTATCGTAGTGGCCCATTCTATTACATACTAGGTAAGCGGCAATTGTATAAGTCCCTTGGCGCTCGCGCCTTCCAGTTTCTGACAAACATGGGCATCAGCAGTTTGAGACAGCATCGTCCCACTGAAGATTTGGGCTCAACAGCTTACTCTTTCTTTGGGAAGCTAAAATGGCATCTTGCCGGCCACAGGAWTACCCCAGTTCTAGCATAAGCTCAAGCAGGCCACTGACGCCGCCCAGCTCCAGTTTAGATGGTGCTGACGAGGACCTGAAGCACAAACCTACGAACGCGGAAGTCAAATATGTACCTACCATTCTTGACCTTGTGACACCGGCTCGTGATGCCGCAAACCTGACTACAAAATATATCCCAGCAGTCTTTCTGCAGGCAGAAGCGGTCGACTCTTCAGTGCTGCTTGGTAGTGGAGCATCCTTTTCCGCAAGCCTACAAAGAATTCCCGAGGGACCTCAGAGTAGCGAAGTTACTACTCATATGGAAGGATGGTCTGTGACAAAGACCGTAGCTGCTCCACCACGGCCCAAATACGCGGTATACAAGGTTGCGAAAGTTGCCTTCAGAGAGGACGGCGAACCATTTCCTGAATACCGCAGGGCCTTGCAAAGTGTCTTGACCGAGTATCATGCATTGATATATCCCCCTTTGTTCCACCATGCCAATATTATCGATTTTCTTGGCTTTGCATGGGGCTCGAATCCCTTCTCCGCAGCGCACAGACTGCCTGCCATTGTTGTTGAATTTGCAGAGCACGGCACTCTTGCAGATCTACTCAGAAAGAACAGAATGCTAGAGGTCTCTGTCAAGCACATGCTCTGTCTGGATATTGTCCGCGGTCTTACTGCGCTTCACGGCGCTGGCCTTGTCCACGGAGATGTCAAAGCAGAGAACGTTTTAGTATGCTCAGGTGCGAACAGAAAGTTCGTTGCCAAGATTGCTGACTTTGGCTTCTCCATCGTGGAGGCTACCGAGACTGCTGAGGTGTGGGTAGGTGGTACAAAGCCATGGAGGGCACCTGAGACTAAGAATGCCATTGAAGTCAAGTTTTTAAGGCATACAGAC
Organism: Cladonia macilenta KoLRI003786; assembly: GCA_000444155.1. Classification (NCBI taxonomy): domain Eukaryota; kingdom Fungi; phylum Ascomycota; class Lecanoromycetes; order Lecanorales; family Cladoniaceae; genus Cladonia; species Cladonia macilenta. The sequence continues at coordinate 888,530 of KE598568.1, forward strand.
ACCTATTCGCTCGGAATGTTGATCTGGCTCATCTGCGTAGATGGTAGATCGCCTTTCGATCTTCTGATCCCTAGCACAGTACTAGGGGTTGACAGGAATACTGAGATTGAGAGACTCAAGCAGAGCAACGAATTACTTCTAGCAGCTACGAAAAAGGCGTGGCTAATGTCGTGGTTACGTCTAAAATTTGATTCAGGCCTCGAAACCCTGCTCAAGGCTGCTTCAAAAGCCCTTGCTGACTCACAAAGGTCCTCTGAGGCCGATCTAGAGAGCGCGTCTACGAGATTGCGAGAAGGCTTATATGAGAAGCTCTATGAGCAAACTCGTCAGCAGAAGCTTATTCAAAGCCTTGATGACATCTTTTCACACTCACTGCAAATAAATCCCACAATCAGAGACCTTAGCGTGATTCTCCATCTTCTCGAGTCGATTGAAGATGTTCCTGCAAGGTCAGTCGGCTATAAAATGCCTGTTATCAATCGAGTCTAGTACGAGCACTACTGAAGACATATCGTTGGTTCTAGTGTTGCAAATGCTTCGGAAGATTCCATAAATGTATTTACAAATCTATAGCCAAGTATAGGATCTCTTTGCTAACAATTTCCAGAAAACCTCCTCTACAGACAATATAAACAAATATACTGTCACAAATCACAGTGGCGAGGCCAAGAACTTTACGCTGACCAAAGACCAAAGTGAGCGAGCAGATGATGCCCAGTCATCTATGTAAGTTCAATTTATTAGGCAATTGAAGGGCTGACGAGTGATTATTATGGATTGATAAATTTTTCTGAATAGCCCTGAAGTCCTGACTCCGTTTGTATCCACACCGTCTGCGTCCACTCTGTCTGCGTCCAATCCGTCTGCGTCCAATCCGTCTGCGTCCACTCCCTCTGTGTTCACACCGTCTGTGTCCACATCTACGAGTGCCATAAGTAGCGATCAAATAAGGAGCAAAGTAGATCTAGGACCTGGAACGTTCTCTACGAGTATGTCCGAACCTGCCCTTAAAGAGCCCTTAGAAGGGTCGAACGACGACACCACTAGACAGACAGTCGCCAAATTACAACACAAGTCTCCGCTTCAAACCGGAACGGATACGACAGAGCAAAGTCCATCGCGCCTACGATCGTGGACTGTTCAAGGCTACAAGGTGAGTACAAAAGAGTACCCAAGAAATCCTAGTGAGCTCATGATTGTAGCATCTTTGGCTCTCCTGGCAGAAAATGCGGATTCTAGAACCAAGTGAACAGCAACTGATCTTTAGTTCCATGCGTGGAACTAGTGGACCAGAGCTCTTCATACTCTGTTCGTTGTACATGAACGGATATGGTTGTAATAGTAACGTGATTGAAGCCCTCCAGAAATTGAAACAAGCAGCTGACAAGGGACATCACATCTCTCGTGCATACATGTACAGAATCTATTCTGCGTGCAATCAGTCAGAACAAGCGAACCTACCGGGAAGGGACTATCTCTATGACTATGCCATTGCGGGCTCTCGGCAAGCATTTGAAGAGCTTCAGAAAGTTGGTCCGACGGACAAGGCTCAGTATGCGCAGAAATTCTTGGGTGATGCGTGTGCTGGAGTTGGGTCGTCATGGTTTGATAGAAGTGAGATGCTTCATGGCCACACGCAAAGTCAATGGATGAATGACGTATGGTTCATGGAACGGATCAAGAACGTGGAGGATTTGTCTACTTTCACAGTCAACAAGCGTGGAGATAGCGTCCTTCACTTCGCAGCCGCCTGTGGTCGCTGGAAACCGCTCAAGAAATTGATTATGGACTATAAATTGGACGTGAATCTCTTGAATCCTTTGGGAGAGACGCCGTTATTGTGTGCCTGCCGATCAGGACAGGGTGGTATTGCCATATTGTGTCTGCAAACCTACAAGTCGAATGCTTCCATCGCAGCCAACAACGGTGAAACCCCGCTTCATTGGCTTCTCTCATTTTCAGATGCATACGTCGAGCCACTTCTTAATGACCTGATCGCCAATGGTGCAGATATACATGCAATGACCAAGGACAGGATCTCTCACTCAAAGTTCCCCGGGAACATTGATGTCGATTTTCAGATGCCAGGCACTTCAATGAGCTGGGCCGTCCATCACAACAGACCTCACATTGTCAAGGCCCTGCTAAGTCGCGGTGCAGATCCTAATTTGACTATTGCGAAAGGTGAAATGTCTCCCCTGAAGTGGGCCGCGTACTACCACCACCACCAATGTTTAAATTTTATGGTCGAGCATCTTGAAGGAAAAGTCACTGCCGTTACCTCCGATGGCAAGATTGACAAACGGAAGGCATTGATTTTCGGACCAGTGTTAGCAGAGGCGATTCGTGCCTCCGACAGATTTTCAATGATCTTGCGAAATGGTTCGAATTATCTCGACCACCTTCATGCGACTCTAGATCTGTTGAGGGAAAAAACCGAGTATGTAAATACCCAAAGCAGCTTCAACGGCAATATGCTCTACTATGCCGTATCAGAAGCACACAATGAAGTTGTAGAGTACATGTTCAAGCACAATTGGCGCGTGGAGACTTTGAACGATCCTTGCGTACCTGGCCAAAGGACTGCTCTGCTCGAAGCTATCCGTTGGAACAGGCGTCCATTGGTCGAATTACTTCTCAGCCATGGTGCTGACGCCCACGCCCAAGCTGCAAACCCATTCCAGCCAGAACTACTGAATTGGTCCGCCCTCCATATATTTGCCCAGGAATGTCACAACAACGACGTCTCGCTCGTTCACACTCTGGTAGAAACAGGTATCCCCATTGATGGACCCACCTCTCACACCCCAGCCAAAGGCAACCACACGACCAACGACAGCCTCAACCCAGACTTCTACTGGCTCTCGCTCAAAGACGACCTTGGCCCAATCGACACCTGCGAGACACCTTTCGCCATCGCCGTTCGCCACAACGCCTTCCACCTAGGCTCCACCCTCCTCTCCCTCGGCGCAAACCCCAACGCCCTCTCCCTCTCCTCAGGTCTTTTCAGATCTTCTCACCCTCTCACAATTTTAGGCCATATCATCATCTCCAACGCTCGCTACTCCTCAGCTCGCTTGAAATTCCTCCTCAACCTCACCGATGAACACAGCGTGGATTTCATCGTCGAACCCAAACGTCAGCTTTCTGGTCTACATCGCGCCGCCATGGCATATCAAGAAGTTGTGTCTGTCGTCACAAATGAAGGAGTGAAAATGCAGGTATTCGATCTTGACACGAACACGGATATCATGTCTGAACTCCTGCTGCGGTGGCCGGGAAGCGAGCAGTTGGACATGAGGTGTGGAGTTGGGGGGAATACGGCATTGCATTTAGCGGTTGAGGCGGGCAATGTGGGGGCAGTGGAGAGCTTGTTGCAGGCAGGGGCCGGGACGGGAATTAAGAATGAGGAGGGGGAGACGGCGAAGAAGCTGGCAGAGCGGGTGGCGGGGAGGGGAAAAGCAAATGAGGAAATTTTGTTGAGACTGAGTTTGGGTAAGATGAGTTCGGATGCGTTTGAGGGTTTGATGGAGAGAGGGTTGGATTAATTGCTGGATCTATGGGCGAGCTGTTCCCGCGAGAAAAACAATTTTGTGTGCGTTGAAGGATTTGGAGATATATGAAAATACTACTCTTACGTAGATCAAGAGCGTAGTGTTGTAACAGCGGATCAAAGTCACCGAATTTAGGTTTTCAAGAGCCTATGCATTAGCAGATACTCTGTTGAATTATAAGGTGACTAGGAGATCCACCTGTACGTGGTGCTGGCTACGAACCCGCTATCACGATAGGGGAGAACCACTGGGGGCAGGTAAGCGGATTCTCCACCACACTCGCCACTTTCTCAAAAACAGCTTCCTGATTAATCCCCAATGCTTGATTCACGCTCCTCATATCCGAACGGGGAGTTAATGACCGTCCAGGAGCAGAGTCATATTTTCGCCATGTGGGGTTAAGTCAAGCCTATACCCATGTGGCTAAGCATGCTTATCGGAAAGATGCCCATCGAGATACATCCATACAGACGTACGGACTCGGTGGCAAATAATTCTGGGCGGATGGGACCAGGGAGATCCATTGCTTTCGGATTATCGAATGCACTGTACAAATAGGTTTCATTTTGATAGGTGGAGCTGCAGGTAAAGTTGAAAAGCAAGGGTCCTGTCAGCTGAGGTTGGACATATGCAAAGGGGGGTGTGAATGCAACGCTCTTATCACGAACTCCCTTTGCTCGTTTGGCAAACGAGCATGGCTCTAACAGAGAGGCTCTCTTTTCGAACTTTCAATGTTAGAGCAGAGCTCACCTTGTGGTTTGTCTTTCGTAACGACTAGGATGTCAGGCTGACTCAATGCTGTATGATACTATCAAGTGCAGTTGGAAGAACGATAGTTCGGATCCATCGCAGTTCAAGCCACTCGGCAAAGCTTCCCAGATCAGCCCGCGTGTTTCTGCTAGCGCAATATCTTATCTTTCATCGAGCCTCTTGACTTCATCAACTCCTCTCCAATAGCTGCGAATATGCTGCTCGGTGATGCAGCCTCTTTGTGATACTTCTCATGCGGTAGCATCACCTATGCTAAGTATTTTTGTCCCTATTGCAGCACTGATCGCGCAGGGGTTATCGCAGATCACGTGGCAAGCAGATACGCCCTAGAGACGCGCCATTGATCAACATCAAACAACGTTGATCTACAAACACATTTGGGCCCTTGATCTACGGTAGTATTCATATACGGACGTAGTAACGGACGTAGTATTCGGTAAGTCCTGTAGAATCCAGGCACTCATATGCCGCCACAAGATCACATCTTCACACAGCGTGCCTCATTCATAATCCTTGCTAAGACACACTTCACTATTACGTTATATTCACATGTTCCGGGTCTCTGTCTTGTTTGCAAGAATGATGCGTTCCTATCTTATACCAAAGTATGAAGAAAATCAGGACTGGTGAGACACTGCGTCGTTCGCTCATGTTGCATTAAGGGGCGGGACAAGGAGCGGGTCGCGTATTAGGTAACACTCCATGCGCAACACAGCGTGCAGGCGGGTCGGCACTTCCGGCATGGTGCAGGGGTCCTCATTGCTTCGGGTATACCATCATACCATGTTGCATTTCAATGTCAGTTGTCGCAATTATAACGCTGTCTGAGCGCACGTGGGGCAGATTATTTGCTCTCAGTCCTCGACTTATAGACAACCTTACATGCACACCGGGAATTTCTCTTAACGCTGTGGCAGAACAGCATATCAAGCCATACTCTTTACGGTGCGAAGACACGCGATGCTACTTTTCGATCGACTATCGTGCTCTCGGTTTGCGCTCCATTCGGAGTGGTCCCCGAGCATAACTTCTCCGCTACCAGATATGCCTGCCTGCATTTGTTGCTTCATCAGATGTCGTTTCTCAATGAGATCGTTCATGCATTCAGTGCGCTCAAAGACCGTTGATACTGTATATCGACATGGTGCTGTGGCAGGAGGAAGCGTATACCAGGACAGATGAGAATGGATCGCCTGTGTCTTTTGTGAGTCTAGGCCACCATGAGGACTCCCTGCCTACTTGAAATGGACACTTACTATGTCTTGCAGGAGGCCTACAAAGAGCGAGAACGGAATCTTCGTAGGAGATGGAAATTCATGAGCAAAAGCGATGCCCAATTATATTCAGTCGCAGGGTCAGAGCAATCGAGCGACTTGAGATCACTCGTTTTCCCTAACAGTATTGCAGGGTTGGATTCTTTCTAGACTCATACGACCTATTTATCGTTAATCTAGTGAGCCCAATATGGACTTACGAGTAAGTGAGAGTGAGCACTTATTCTGGGCTCTTGCTCGCAACCGCAAATAAAGAAATGCGCCATGGCTTACGGTTGCTTTATCGTCCAGATATTGGGGTGGTCTGCAGGACAAGACCCCACACTATCCCCCACTCCTGCGTGGACTTGTTAATGCCGCTGCCAACATGGGAAACATCATCGGACAGCTCTCTTTTGGCTATTTAGGTGACATATTTGGACGTAGATTTGTATATGGTAATGAACTCATCATTGGTATCGTCGGCCTCATTCTCTTGATAAGTCTGCCGAACAGCATCCCAACAGCGACGCTCAAGTCCGCCTGGATCTTCTGTTGGCGCTTTGTGCTCGGGATTGGTATTGGAGGAGATTATCCTATTTCGGCAGCAATAGTGGCGGAGAGGTCGCATTTGAAGACACGAGGTCAATCACTGGGCTGGATATTCTCGAATCAAGGCTGGGTAAGCTTACAGTTCGATTTATCATCTGTCGAACTTGAACACTCGAGCTTTTAGCGGAATACTGATGTTGGCGTTGCTCAGGGTAACCTTACAGGCTCACTCATTACTCTGATCATCCTTGCCTGCTTTGGGCCGTCTTTGTACGGGGAGGGCAAGTATGGCCAACTGGACGCTGTATGGCGTCTGCAAATCGGTCTGGCCTTGATTCCAGCCCTCGCCACCCTGTATCCGCGCCTGACAATGCCAGAAGGAAGGAAGTTCCTCGAGTCTCGAGAGTTGAACATACCCCGGCGTCCTGCATCAATTAATAGTCGTCTAAGTCGAAGAAGCCGCAAGAGTCGAGGCGAATGTTTTGAGTTGGTCACGTCTGACGGGACAGGTCTGCAAGAGGAAATTGATGCCGCACGCGCCGAGATCGAGGAACAAGGCCGCAGACCTAGACTTGATGTCTTCTTTGTATACTTTAGCGAGTGGAGACACCTTAAAGTTCTTCTAGGTACGGCGATGACTTGGTTCTTTATGGATGTGGCCTTCTACGGAACAAACCTGAATCAATCGGTCATCCTTCAGGAGATTGGTTTCTCCAAGGGCAACAATGAGTACGATGTACTGAAGCGAAACACCATTGGTAACCTGATCATTGCCGTTGCAGGGTACGTGCCGGGTTATTTCGTGACAATCCTATTCATCGAGAGGTTGGGCCGGCGGTGGATCCAGATCCAAGGGTTCCTCGTTGCGGGGTTGATGTTCGGGATCATCGCTGGTGGTTATAATCATATCGGCACTGGGGGTAAATTTGTCTGTCTTGCCTTTGCTCAGGTACGCCAAGACATCTTCAGCAGCTCCTCATGTCTTATGACTGACAAACATGGCAGTTTTTCTTCAATTTCGGGCCCAACGCCACCACTTTCATTGTTCCAGCCGAAGTGTTCCCCTCGCGGGTCCGAGGTTTCGCACATGGCGTCAGCGCCGCAACAGGCAAAGTCGGCGCAATCCTCTCCGCTCTGCTGTTCAACTACCTGAGCGGGCCCACCATTCTCGGCTTAGCTAATGTGCTATGGATTTTCTTCGCGTGTAATATTCTAGGTGCTATCATTACGTATTTACTAATACCTGAGACGAAGTGGAAAGATGCTGATGTGACGGATTATGAGGAGTGGATGGAGGCGAATGTACTAGGAAGGGGGAGTGGCTTGAAGAGTAGGGAGGGAAGGTGGAAATGGTTGAGAGGAAAGGGTAAGTAGCAGGCAGGTAAATATCGCATAATGAATCAATCCACTCTGTACAAAAACACGTGTGATGAGTAGCCTGGATTTTTCGGAAAGCTTGCGATCTACAGAAATGCCGATAATTAGAGATTGGCCAGCCTGCGAAATTGAGAGAACGACTTCTGAGTCTCTGTAACCAACACCGAGTTGACGCGAGATCTCGCAGGGCCTTGCAGCAATGACCGAGACGGATGCGCCTTCCCTTATACGGTTAGACCGCTTATCATCTTGGCATTCCGACCCATCAAAACCAACATTCTTTCACCTTTATCAATACCTATTCTTCGTGCGAACCTTGCATAGCCTCCCACATCAAAGAACCTTACCTTATAAGCTTTCTGAACTGGTCCTGACTGTGCTAAATCAAGATTCGATCCGGAGAAGAACTGATTCAGCCTGATCAGACCACACTGGGAATAAGGCCTAAGACCGCGTTCTAGATTCCAAACAATATGTCGGTCCGTCTCAAGCATTCTTCATCAGCACTTGAGCGTATTGAACCTTGCGTTCGTTGCCGTCAAAACTGCGAGGAATACGATAGAACCTATTCCCGTTCCGTCAGCTTTCGGGTTCCTGTCAGTCTTCCAACAGTTCCTGTCAGGTTTTCAACAGATACAGGTCATTATGGTTCAAACGGGATTATATCGTGGTGTTTACCACCAATCGATACTGTTGAAACTGGTCAACGAGCCATTGGTTATCCTGCCCCTGGTCAATTTCTTCACAGTCAAAGTGAGCTGCAGACACCGTCAATCTGGATAGCACCTCCCGGAGAGATTGATACTAGGCACACACCTTCCCCTAGAGAAAACACGTGCCCCCATCATATGTTGCAGAGCATAGCTGCATGTCCTCGAGAATGCGGCTGGAACGTTGAGCAGATAATCGAGAGGGGTGACGCTGCAATAGATATTAGTAGGCGGCAATTACACCAATTACTCACAGATAGTCTGATGATCGCTTTTGCAAGTCTGTCACGCAGTGTTGCGTCTGCGACTATCACATAATCTAGTGATCCTTGCAGGAGCACCAACATTCATACAATCACCGATACCATTCAACTGGACACAATCCAGAGCGACACAAATCAAGAACCCTTGACCAGCAGCACACCTCAGCTGCCAATGACCAATTCGGATAATTCGAATGAGGCCGAGTGTCGATCCACCACCATCTGTCACACCAGGAAAACCAAAAAGCGAAAATCCATCCCGCCATGCTATGTTCTAATTTTTCTGGGCGTTCTCACTGTTATCGGTAGTCTGTTACCTGGGCTCTGGCGAGCAAGTTCACGCAATGATCTATCAGGAGGTTTCACGCTTGCCCAGTACATCCTCGGTGTGGGTATATTCGTCGTGGGAAGCATGGTCGCCATCCATAGCAAGACTTGCGAATGCTGGGAAACATATAAACCGGTAGATTAGGTAGTGGGCGCCGGCCACTGAAAGAAGAGACCAAGCATCGGAGTAGAAGATAGATATCAGACCGCAAAGTGTTTCTAAAGAGTAAGATGTCCGGGCCGTGACTTAACTATGTGCGGTGGGATGTCCCCACTCTGTCTTTGGAACTGGTAACTTTTCGCTGGGTGACGCGAACAGCTGAAAGTCTGTGGTGATCTTTCTGGGATGCGGAATATCCCTCAAGTGCTGGCACTGGAGCGGTAACGAAACTAAGTAGCATTAGCTTTGACGAGTGATGAAGGTCTTTCTGGCATCGGGGTTTCTGGTACGTGATCTATTCCACTGGCCGAATCAGATATAATCTTCTTGCGATACATGCAGTCACTTTCAAGTTGTTAAAGTATCAAATTCTTACGCATAGAAAGGAAAAAACAATTTCTAATCACTTTTTGAATTGCTATCGTTATGGAAGGCTTTTGTGAAAGCGAATGCTTGGTCCTTAGAATTTAGACAAATCTATATTGAGAGCTGCAATGCAACAACGAAACTTCAGCTACAAGATGGAAATCATGCGCTCACTTACAAAAAGATATCCCACTCGTACACACGACCACCCACCATGTGACGGCACTCGACGAATTGATCCCTCACCGCAGCTGAGGAGCTGCAATTGCTGTTCCCGTCCCAACTCATACTGTCAAGAGACTGGCGATCAAGCTCGTATCCATCATCAAAGATGGATGTAGGAGCAGAAGTGAAAGACTCGCATCCAAAATCGAAGCTAAATTTGCGAGGAGAAGTGAGAGGCGATAGCTCTTCATCTTCGACCAATGTGGTTCCTGATCCAGCGCAAGAACTCGCATCGGCGAAATTCCATATACAGAGGTCGTTATACATCGGTTGTGCCTTTCTCCTTATCTTCTCTACTGGTGCGCTCGGTATCCACTGCAGTGTGGTGCAATGTCGGGCCATCTCAACAATCTTTTTGCTTGGAAAGAAATCACTGTCTGCATCTCCATATTCCGAGTCTTCGTCGTCTGCGTAGTTTGCCTCTTCGTCTTCATCATCTGCGTTCTCGGCTCTCGCATCTTCGTCTATATCTGTCATGAACTGATGGTCAGCAGCCATATCAAGCTCTTCCATCAAGTTATGACGGTTGGGGTCATCCTCCATGTCAAGCTCTTCCATCAGATCATGACCCAAGTAGTGGAGGCTGAGGTCATCGTCTAAAGGAGCCGATTCCTCTTCGGCCAAGTCTCTCCAAACATCATAGCGGATTTGCATGTCCTCAGCCCTGAGGAACTTATTAGCTCGATGCTCAAGCTTGCGCTCACGTCGATTCCGCGCACAGCGTTTTTTGAAGTTCGTGGAAATGGTATTGCTTGGGCTTGTGCTTACGTGATTAGCTTTGACTGAGTTCTTCAATTCGGGATATGTCACAAGGACCTTGCTTAATTTCCCGCAATTGAAGCAAATATCGCTGGCCTTAGTTGTGGAGCAGGATTTGCATAGAGTTTTGGGATCGACGCAAGGAGCCACGATGTGGGTCGTGGGCGAGTTTTGCTGGGGTGTATACATCGTCGCCCAAGTTGCTGTTCGATATAGAATTGTTTGTAGTCTCTGCGCCCAAGTTGCTATTCGGAACAGGGTTGTTCGTAGTACCTGCGTTACTGTTCGATACAGTATTGTTAACAGTACCTGCGTTGCTATTCCGTACAAAATTGTTTGTAGTATCGGTGTTGCTATTGGGTACACGATCTTTTGTAGTATTTGTGTTGCTATTCGAGACAGGTTTGTTTCTAGTATTAGGGACAAGATTATCAGTAGTGCCTGCGTTGCTATGC